>VZUI01091765.1:0-11562 GCA_013401135.1 Cettia cetti | reverse complement strand
CAGGGCCCGCGCCACGGCCCGGGCGGCGCGGGGCTGGCAGCCTGCGGGCACAGCAAACGGCGTCAGCGGGCTGCTGCGGGACAGCCCTCCCAGCAGAGCCCGCGCTCCTTGGGCATCTCACCCGCAAGCTTTTGGGATCAAGTTACGTGGGAGTTCAAACTACCGCGCAGGATCCTATAGGTTTATTTTATTCTGAGCGTGATGATGGCCTAGGGACTCCACAGCATCAGCAACCTCTTCTGAGGCTCACGCCAAGATGTGAAGTCTGTTTCTAAAGTGATTTAAAATTCTTGCCTGTCTGTTGGGTGCTCCCATAAGACAAAATGCCTCATTTACCCAGGAATTTTGCTCCCTAGTACGCAGAAGCTGGTGGTCAGTCTTTAGAAACCACCACCAACACCAGAACAAGCTACCAAAAAGCACAACCTATAGAAAATATTCACCACACAAGCCCAGTAATTTTGTTTTCTCTTTATGCAAGATGTTGAAATGCTGTGTCCCTGACATGCAACTCTCACACGCTGTGTCTGTACCTCAAACATTTCTACTCAGCTGAATTTTTAAGAGCTTTCTGTGTTTCATCTTAGTTGCTTACCTGGTAGAAAGTCACTGCTGCTTGAGATCTCAGCAGAAAAGGGATGCTGAAAACAAAATTCACAAGCAGGTTTAGGTCATGATTTCCTTCCTGTATGTGTTATCTTGTATTTGAAAAGATACAATTATCTGTAACAAAACCATACTCTCCAAGTCTTAAGCAGGTTTGTGATTATGAGTGTTCAACACCTATTCTGATCATATTTTTATATCTGTTCAAGTTAATTTTTAAAGTTATTTCCATGCATATAGTACTTTGCTACACATACACCCATCACCTATGTCATGCCCCAAATTCTGTAAAGGGGAATCTAATTTTCCCTCTTTTGACCATCTCACCTCACTGTAGGATGTGTTTTGGTTTCTGTCAAATGCCCCTTCTGGGTAGCCTGGCACCTCCTGGGCAGGTTGCCTGGATGGGTGGTACGAAGAGGAACGCCTCTGGAAAACAGAATTTGGCATCAGCAGTCTGTGTTCTGGCTTCCAGCTGTGACTGTATGGTCAGCACTGCTCATCCCCCTTGCCTCAGGGAGATGGCCTTTCTTCTAAATCCACAGTGAGATCATTCTGGCATCTCCTTCTGAAATCTGACCTCAACAGTTGGTAGGTGACCAAATCTCCCTCTCAGGAGTCCCCCTTGTGACACTGAACACAAGCACAGGTTGTTTGAAAATCCCCAGCACATAGAAAATGCCCATTTGTATTCAGCTTACCTCCTTACAGTTAATATTTATTTGTATTATCACACATATATTAATGGTTAACAACAGATCAGTATCAATTATTATCCATATTTGGGGTTTTATTTATATAATCATTTTAATGATACCCAGTCATACAGGGGAATTTGGTTCTTCACAAGGAAGGAGAAGAACCTACCAAACATTTTCTCTCTATCAGTAGGTAGGTAAAGGAGCTTTTACTCAACCCAAATAAAAACACCAGACAGAGCCTGTATGTCCACATTTTAACACTGATTTGATGGGTCAGCAAGCAGGACTGCCTTCAAAAATAAATTCAAGTTTAGGACAGTAGATGTCTATCAGTGTTGTATGGGATTCAAAATGGGGTTAGGTCAAAGTACTCAGTTTTACCTCAGCTGAAAATAACCACAAATCATAACCCCCTAAGGAAATCCATAGCCAGGGAGGAAGGCAGCCTCCTTCTTAGCCTAGGCAAGGTTCAAGTGTGACCAAACCCCCTGGTGACCATCACTGCACATGAACATTTAGGAATGTTTTCTTGAAGTTTCATAACCATAAATTATGTCTGGTGAGGGTAAGGACTTTTCCATATCCTTATCAGGTAGAATTCCATTCTGGAGCAAATAGGGAACTTTCACAGCATCCTTTTGCTGTCTGGAGTTAAGCAGTAAACATTTAGATGAAGTTTAAAGTACAGCAGCCTGTCTGCACAGCTGGAGGAGCCCCATGGACCTGTAGCATGGTTAACCAGCAGAAGCTGAGCACACTGACCTGCTGGCCTCTTCCTCCCAGCGCAGAGGAGCTTCCTCTGGCCCTCTGCTGTGCCCGCAGCCTTTTCAGTAGAAACATCTTATCTTTTCCTGCCTGTAGTCAAAACATATTTCATCATTAGCTGAAATGCACTAATTGTCCTTGAGAGGCTCAAGGCCTGTAAGCAACCTGTGAGGAAAATAATTCCTTCTATTCTAAAATAATCTGTCTACAGAGGGAGCTGCAGCAGCACATCTTGAAGATTAAATTCTTTTGCTACAAGTTGATTTGTGAGTTAAATTTCCCTGCAACTCCCATGGGGAAGGGCTCCCACCCTCCTTTGCACAGTTGTAGGAAAAACAGGTTACAGCCCCACAAAACTGGATGAGGCAATCAACATAGAGGCCAAATTATACAAAAGATACAGCTGAAAGCCAAACTTACATTAGTAATTTGCTTACGTAAGAGTTTGGTCATGGTCTTTCTTCCTTGTATTATTTGCCAGTAAAGATAAGTAACAATTCTAAACAAAAAAAAAAGTCCAACATATGAGCACTTTATTCTAGTCAGTGTCTAGCTAGAAATGTATCTTGTTCATTTTAACCCATTAAAAGACATATATACACATATCTCTGTACATGCACACACACATAAAATAGATGTATACCATTACACAAGGAATGGCAAACACATGGATTTGATTAAAACATGGCAAATGCATGAAATTGCTTAAAACATTCTTTTGGAAAAGACCAAAAAAAAAATTATGTACTTGTATTCAAGATGAGAGCTACATTTAAGTGAGTCAACAATACAAGATGCATTTCAGATAACAAAATAACATAGAATGGCTCTGTCATTGCCAGTTTTTTCCACTTAAGAACTTTCTCTGGTTATTTTCATTAGCAGATACTTACAGTACAAAACTAGAGAGGATGAAGAAGAAAAGTTCACTTGTAATTAAGTTATGGTAGATCCACACTACCCATTTTGAGGCAGTGTAACTTTCCAGTATTTGTATCCAGTCAGCAACTGCAGCATACATCGAAGGCAAACCTCTGAAAGGACCACATTCTTCTGAGGGTTTTAACCTGACAGTGTAAAAAAACCAGCTACTTAAATCTTCATATGTTAACCAGTGATTTAGTTAGTATTGTGATTTTGTACATCAAGATGCTCCTCAGTTTTCTATAGCCTCTGCTGTCTTTGGACTCCCAGTCCTTGCTGCAACGGATCAGTACCAAGCCCTGTAAGCACAATCTTAACATAAATATAACATGTCAATCACTGTAGCACGTGCTACAGGAAATTGAAAAACTGGATTTTTTTAACATTTCACCACAAGGAACCATCATTTCACCTTGCCTTCAGGGACATGAGTCACTGCAGAACTTCAGTAACAACAGAATGTGGTGAAACAAGACAGCCTATTATAAGAATTAACATTTTCAGGTAGACTGAAATAGGATAGTGCTTTGAGACTGAACCACTCCAGAGAGTCTGAAATCCCCACTTGCCATCTGGAAATGATAGCTCTGATAGCTTTCATCCCATCTGGTTCCATGTGTAGTCACTTGTCTCACTAAATATCGAAATCACGTTGCTGACTATTGTCAAGGGAAAAGTGTATCCATGCTGCCCTCCTTCCTGGGACCAGAGTTACACACACAAAACCAAAGCAGCTTTAAAATACTGGTAACAGTCCAGATGCACTGTGACAGGGTCAGCATTGCCTGCAGAAAGAGCCTCTGAAGTTCATAAATAATCCAGAAGCTGACCTCAGCTGAGTTTTCCCAGGTGTTTCTCTGCTGCAGACCTAGAATCACCCATACTGTTAGTAAGCTAGGAACTAGCACTTGGTCACAGAAACTTTTTTAAGAGGAGGAAAAGTAAAATTTGATGAATTTAAATAGGAATCCAAAACTTCAATGCAACTTTGTTTCTCCTCCCACTTTCTCATGAGACAAGTTACTTGGTGAGCCACATTCTCACAAGCTCACAGACAAAGTTTTGTTTTCAGAATACAGAACATCTCATAAACACCTGAAACCTGCCACCAGCAATTAATGTAATTTCCTTTATAGAGCAATGCAGACTTTTCTGCCTAGTATCAGGTCATACAGCATAATTTAGTAGGTCTGAATGCCAGTGATCTTCCATACCTCCAGACAGTGACTCCAATGACAGACAGGACTCCAAGGAAGGAAGGACAAAACAGCAGGAGAATGAAGGATGTCATCATCTGAGCAGTTCTCCAGACTTTGCGAGGGGGCTGGCAATTCCTCATCAGACTGACCTTTAAAGAGATGAAGGTACTTTGGGATGCTGTTACCTGCAACTTCAACTTGGTTTAAGTCAATCCCACTGAAATTGCTGAAAGAGCATCCACCAGAAGTTTCCAAGAACAACTTTTATGTGGATTTGGTAGGTGTAGTGTAGTTTTAGAAAACTTCAAGAACATAGTCTTAAAATAGTAAGAGGCAAAATGAGGTTCTGATGGGTTCTTCAGAAGCCTGTTGGGTAGAGTTGGCTTTTGTAGCATATGTAAACTCATGGTTCAGGGAAATTTGAATCCATCTTTCTACCTACAGCTTTGTTGTTCTACATTCAACACTACAAACTGCTTCACGGCCCAACAAACAACTTATCATCTGGTCATACTACTGAGACAAAGAATTCTGAAAAGAAGGCATTTCCATCATGATCTTTAGCTGAATCACCCTGCTCACACCTAGATAATTTCACAAGGGGGAGTTGCTGAGGAGTAACTGGGAGGCCAGTCACAGCCACAGGCTATCTATATTGACATATGCACTTGTCCACTGTTAGTTCTCCAGCCTTTAATTTTACTACTTTATTATTTATGATGAATACATATAGTTTGTTACCTTTTTCACAAAAAATACTATAAAAAATGCTATCATCTGGATACCAGGCAACAGAGGAGAGAACAGGATACCAATCCTACAAGAAAAGATTTATAGGAGAAAAAAGTTACATCTTCACTATTCACCATTCAGTTCTCAGTGCATTGTAAGCAGAAAAATACCACATACAGATAGTGTGGGATTGTTTGGAAACGTGATTTTGTTACCCTTGATCCTCTAGCAGTAAGTCCACCTCGAAAAATACTCAATTTCAAACACACATATCTATGTACAGATCTGCAGAACCCCCTTAGAATTGGAGTAACATACTCATTCTTGGAAATAAGGCATCTTTTCCAGCCTGTAATACTGAGACTATTTCAACAAGAACATCATCCCAATGGGGAAGTAAACAAAACTCCAGGATATTCCTGCAGGAACCTATCAGGTTTCTCCCAGACCAGGTGGCCACCGAGCAAACTACTGACTGAAGTTATTGTTACTGCCCACATAATTACTTTGGCAAGTCATAATCCTTAACCAAAGGCACTGGACAGCTCATCTCCTGGGCATTTATCCTGCTCTTTCTGAGAACCACCCACAAACATCAGAATAAGAATTTTTCTGTGATATTTATATGTGCAAATGAAGTTTTGGCTGTAAATTTAACACTTACCAGGTCAAAGTTTGTGCATAGATCAAATCTAAGACATTCCGTCCAATATCAAATTCTGGCAGGCCCAGGCTCAAGAGGACTGTAGTTCCAATAATTCTGGGGTGGGGGGGAACAAAAAACTATATCACAATAGCATTTGCTAAATGATAAAGCCCTCTGTAGAAATCCCTGTAAATGACCTTCTGAATACAAGCATCAGTAACAAATTATTTAGAGGCTGCATTAGTGTCATGCAAAGCAGCCACACCTCTTTCATTAGACAGCACAGCAAAAAATGAAACGACTTGGCCAAAAAAAAAAAAAAAATCCTGTAAAACAAAGCAGGTTTGAAGTAAGACCTAGTATATATTTCACACAACTGAAACAGAAAACCAGCAAGGATTTCTTGCTGTATCAGGAGATAGTTATACTATAGTAACTACTTGTTACTTTAAGCTCAAGTATCCTTGTGCTTAAGCAGCTGAAATGTCAAGGAGCCTCAGTATAAAACTGTAACAGCTTTTTCAGGTCCTGAGAATTTTCAGCTTCAATAAAAAAAGAATGACATTTGTACACTAATACTCTCCAATGTACCCTCAAATGCATCCTACTTCAAGCAAACTGAGGCTGAAAGGAGCTAGGTAGTCAAGGTAGGAGACAGATAAGCAAGTAATGACAGGATTCCTACTGAGGACGAGCAATCCCTTTTAGCCACCTCACTTTTCCTGAGCTGGGAAGACTCAGTTTTTTGCTTGTTGTAGCAAGAGCAATAAAGATTGTGGTAACTATCACATCTTGATACCCCCGTATCAACTACATCATCAGCAGAGCAGGGCTTTCGGGAAGTTACTCTGGGCACAAAATATTAAATAAAAGCAATTGTCCTTTTAACCATTCACAGCCTATGTCAGGGGCTTTTGCCCAGCTTAGGGGAGGCCATTCATCACAGCTGACATCGCAGTTCTGTGGCCTTTTGCTGTGAGGTGGTTTCCTACTGAACACAACAAGAACAGGAAGATTAAAGTATACTGGCAAGAGCTGTGGAAGAAAAGTCTTCAAAAGCTTCTCAACATTGTTTTGTATTAATTTAGCAAAAAGTTAACAAAGCCCTACCTTCTAAACCACTCTTGTTCAAATCATGGGCAGAGAGCAAACAATGGCTCTCTTACAAAGAAGTATGGCCAGGGGTCTAAATGCTCTGTAGAGCTGCCAAGCACTTAAATACTGCCTAAGCCATAAGCAATGTTTGGCACTAGGAAGGTTCACACAGCAAATGTCAGAAGCAAATTACTTCTTCCTTACACACGGAGCTGTATTGACATCCAGCCCACAATACTTTCTCATTTATCATGCTGCAGACCTCTACATTTGAGAGACTCATGATATGCTTAATAAGACTGATAAAATCAGATTTTAAACTTGTGGACACTACAGTGACATAACTAAGAGGGGAAAGTCACAGTGGGGTACACAAAGGAAAGGCAGCAGTGCCCCCACGCTTATGCAGAAAAGATGTGTTTGTGCTCGAGACAACTGGTTGTCACCTCACTGTCAGGAAACCCATGAGAGTAGAATGTGGCTTCCTCCCTGCATGTGTTTCCATCTCCAAAAGGAAAAAGGACACACTGACCTCCTTCTAAGGGGGAACAGCAACATACACAAGGCATGTACACAGAGATTCTTCCTGGTAGGGAAAATCAAGGAAACTTCCGTGGTGCCATAGCCACGCTTCTGCTGGACTTTTCTCACATGGAGAAAACAGATCATATCTTTGGTTAATGAATGAAAACAAGATTAGAAAAGTAGTACTCACCTTCGTAAAAACTCTCCAAAGAAAGAGCCAAGCAAACAAAAGATGAAGTCAATTAGAACAAGACGATAGATATCTTGGCCAACCAAAGTTTCCCAGCACTTTAAGAAACAGAAGAGAAAAAAAACCAAAAAAAACAAAAAAATCATACTAGATGTTAAAAATTATGTGATGTAAACACTGTTCCCAGATGCTTGGGCATCTGAAACTTGACCAAAGATCTGAAATCTTGATCAAATATATTCTAGCAGCCTGGCAAATCATAATTGACTTCTCAGTGAACAATGCTGCCATCCAGCTGAGACTTGAGCTGGCCCATTCATTTTTTTCTACAATTGATTTCTCTCAAGTTGCTAATAAAAACTGTTAGGGTAGGAAACTCAGCCTCCCAAGACACCACATGTGCTTCTCTTTGCTGAAGCAAGTCTCTTATCCAAATGGTTCCTAACCTGGCACTGTAAGTCAGAAATTAGTGTTTTTGAAACTTTACCTGTGACTCTGAGGTAGCCACGATGTTAAGCCAGTAGTAGCACAGTATTCCAACAATTGACATTTTCAGGATGGTATTTCTAAAAAGAAGAAGTAACAGTAACTGCACCAACAGCTGGTCCATAGCTGGAGGGAGTGATGGCAGGATGACCATTGGTTACACTTTTTTACCTCCTCTTGGCACTGCAGAATGCCAGGACTAATAGGAGCTCCCCTGGGAGGTCAGGTGTGGCATTGTTCTATTGTCCTGGCAGAAGGGGAGCTGGGCATGACAACCTTGGCATGACATCTGCTTAACAGGCTGGGTGTGGGGGCTCCTCAGGGGAGGGAGGGCTGAGGGACAGCAGGGGTTAGGCACTGTAAATCCCAGCATCTGTTTTTAAGTGGGATGACCTCAGTCCTCTCTCTACTTCCCTTCCTTTCCTGGGGAGGGGCCAACAGCCCAGGGGCCATCAAGGAGTGCTACAAGCCCAGTGTCACAGTGCACCCAGCTGGGAGGAAAACCATTCCTCATCCTCATGCAGGCACGTAACATCCCAGCAGCTCATGAAGGACAAAAGGTCATGAAGACAAGAGTTTGCAGAAGCCTTTGGAGATGATGAATTCTCCTCCATAGTTCCCTATTCCCCCAACACTACCCAGACACAGCTTTGTATCAAAAAGAACTCAGAACTCAGTGCCAAAAGCACTAAGAAGTGGCAGCAAGAAATACCTGGTAATAGTGACATATATGTGCTGTCCAGGAGTCTGAAACTTCTCCAGGTGCCCAAGCCAGGAGAAGAAGAATGGGATTATTGTGTTGAGGAGAGATACAATCACAGGTAGCACCAACATGGCAGTTTGGCTCTCTAGATCATTTCTCTGCCCTTTCATAAACAGCTTAGAGAGGAAAAAAACATAATCAGACAACCCACATTTAGAGCCTTAACCAAAATGCTGCCTTGAGGTGTGTCCACAGCTCCCTGGCTCACCTCCCTCTATGTTCTCAGGTTAGAGACTGTCATGTTTTATGGGCCCACAAGCAGCAGCACAGTGACCCTCTCCCTTCCCCTAAATCATGTGGGAGCAAGGGTGGGAGCCCCAGCTCAAATGCAGCTCCTGAGGCAGAAGGGGCAGGTCTTGCTGGGACTGTCCCTAAGCTGACCATGGGCCCAGGCACGCAGCTGCTGGAGAGAGGAGGGAGATTTGCTCAGACCCCTCAGGTCCCACACTCTTGCCATAGCTCCCCAGTGGGGCAGGCCTTGCAAAGCAGCTCTTTAGGTCCAGCAGAATTTGTGTGTGCCCTGGCAGCAGCAACATCTCTGCTTCTCTCTGCTCCTCATAGTGAACAGACCAGTGCTCGTGCTCAGTGTGAAATACCTGTGTGAAAAAGTGCAAATTCTGGCCTTACCTCGAGGTTATTAATGGAGAGGAAGTAAACACCAGTACAAGCAGCCACTCCTGTTCCCAGGGAAGCAACCCAAGCAATAAGGTGAATAGCAATACGAAGAACTCTCTCCGACCCAGAAAAATTTAGAACTTCTTTGTTTACTTCAGTGAGGTCTTCCTGTAAAGAAACAATTCCTAATGAAGAAATTCTTAGTCAACAGCATAAGGCAAAACTTTTTTCAAGGAACTATCTGTGAAACAAAATGAAAGAATACTGCTCTAAAATATGGGCAGAGTAATATCCTAGGAACATTTACTGGGCAACTTTGTGTTCCTATCCTAGAAGTCAGGTTTCACAGATAATATTTCCAGCCTGCCTTTTGTTTATAAAGTATTTAAATACTAGGAAGGAGAAAAAACAGAAGAAATACTCTGTTTGGCAAATATTTAATAGTCAGAGAGACTCATTCAATAGAACAGAAGCATATAAATGTTTATATGTAGCTTAAAGAGAAAAGGAAAACAAATAGCTAAGCCAATGCTAGGAGCTCAGACCAAATGAAACACAGGAAATCAGGAAGATTTAAATCTCTTAGGCACAGGAGTAGCACACTTGTGTCACTCTGCCAGAGACTTGTAGGTGCTCACACAAATTTGTATGCACAACTAGGTCTCTAAAAAGAATGACTCACGCACATTAGTTTTGTACCTCCTGTGGTTTGTACCTTTATTTGTGTGTGGAGATTCTTTTGTTTCAGCTTCACAGCTTTTTCATTAGTTATATTGAAGTCCCAAGTGCAGAGCAGCTTGCTGGCATTCACAGAGACTGTCTGAGGGTTAATGAAGTTCCTGGAGAAGAATTTTGCCATGCTGCAATGAAAATTAAATTGGTCAGATGTGTAACAGGGAAATCCATCAAGTCTCTACAGCTGGGCAAGGAGGGAGATTTGTCAGCTTTTCCATCCCATGACAAGTTTATTGGGTCAATGTCAGAGCACATCACATATGACAATGTGGAAAATAAACTTTAA
Organism: Cettia cetti; assembly: GCA_013401135.1. NCBI lineage: Eukaryota > Metazoa > Chordata > Aves > Passeriformes > Sylviidae > Cettia > Cettia cetti. The sequence goes on along the minus strand of VZUI01091765.1, from coordinate 1,294 downwards.
TGTAAGAAATCCTAGTATTTCCATCTTAACATTGTTGCTAACAATCTTTACCTCTGCAAGGCCACATCAATAAGAAACATGTTAGGAATAACAGCTTACAAAGGGTATCACAGTATTCCCAGTTTGAAGTAGGATACTCTGCATGTCCCTTACTATTTTGCAGTTATTTTTCATTTCTGTAATAAAAGTTTGATTCCTGGAGACTGTCATTTGAGCAGAAATTTCTATTTAAACTCTACACCTGTAAATAAGGACTTACAGAAACATACTTAAGTAATTATTACTTTTAACTGTTGACAGGATGGGGTTTTTTATTTTGTGGCTATTTTTCACTTAATGTAAGAGAAACAGTAATTCACAGACAGTTTACCTGAACAGCAAGATAAGAAAACAGACGACAAAATATATTCCAACAGTGAAAATGTAGGCCAGCTGCATGTTGTAAGATGGACCATTCTCCATTTTACTGATTGTAGCATTGGTGTAAAAGCCATAGTAAAGCACTGTTTGTTGAAAATAACCCTGAAAAGACAAGAACATCATTCAGAATATTTGCTATCACCTCCGTGGTGGAAAGCATCATCATCATCTGTCCTATTCCTTATCATGAAATCATAGGTGTGAATAAATTCAAATACTTACAGCTCCAGTGAACAGCTCCAGGCCCGTGAATGAAAGGTTATTTGGTTCTGCTGCAAGAAACTGAGGAATTGTGATGAAACTGAAGTTTATGAGGAATGAGAAGATGTTAAAATTTAGCAGCCACTTCAAGAAAACAAAGTAAGAAAGAACACTTGTTCCAAACTCAGCACCAATGATCTTCAGAGTCTTGTGCCATACCCGCAGTTGGTGAAAATATTCTGAAAGGGTATTTCCAAATCTCCGAAATGACTGAAGGGAAAAAGAGGAGAGAGATGAATCTCAGCAAGCAAACAGGACTCAATTTCACATAATAAAGCCTCACATTTTAATGTTACAGTTTGTTGGGGGTTGAATTTGTTTTTTTGGGGTTTTTTTTTTGTTTGTTTGTTTGTGGAATTTTTCCCCATTGGGTTGCCAAGGGAACTAATTGCTGGGTGCTTATGGGTGCTTGTCCAAGGCAGGAAAGGAAGGGGTGGGGGGCAGTTGCCCTCGGACTCCTGGCTTTGGTCTGCCTGGCTGCTGCTGCTGCTGCGGGAAGGGGTCTCGGTTTGCTCCACTGGCTGCGGTCCTGAGTGAGTCTGCCATCATCGGCTCCTGAGCTCCAGAACAGCTGAGTCCATCTTCTCCTGCCCTGTGGGGCCGACCCTGTCCT
>VZUI01091757.1:0-50718 GCA_013401135.1 Cettia cetti | reverse complement strand
TATTATTATTATTATTATTAATAATAATAATAATAATAATAATAATAATAATAATAATAATAATAATAATAATAATACCAGGTGGAGAGACATTGAACAGGCCCCCAGAGCCAGCTAGCACACAAGACATTGCAAAGCCTTCCCTTTTATTGACAACCCCTCAATTTATAGAGGCAGCTGCTGCACCCCAGAGGTATCATCGCTCTATAGAAAGTTCTGTAGGTCCCAGAGCTGAGTTCTGCAAAAAGCACCGAGCTCATGACAACCATGACCCACCTAACTCCATGGGAGAGTCTTCCCTCTGGGAAGAAATTTATGGAAGAGCTGCAATCTTTTGAGTGGGATTTGCTTGCAGCATTCATTGGGATTGTGTAGAAGCCTAGAAGAGCTCAAAGCACTGGACAATGCTCTCAGGCACAGGGTGGGATTGTTGGGGTGTCCTGTTCAGGGCCAGGAATTAGATTTTGATGATCCTTGTGGCTTCCTTCCAGCTCAGGATATTCCATGGTTCTCTGATTCAAGATGTGTATGTCTCAAACCCTCATAGCTGTGGATCCAACCAAGGATTGCTGGTAATAACAACCAAGGATTATTGGCAGTAACCCACTCTGGGAGAGAAGAGGATGTGGCTGGAGAAGAGGCCACATGGAAGCAGGGCAGTATTTTATGGGACAAACATCCTTATTCTGGCTCGGGAAGATAGGCACAGCACAGGGATGATGTTGAGGAGCAGGAAGACCTCTGGAGCCCCTTGACCCAGGTCAAGAAAGGCCTAGGAAAAACTTGTTAACTAATTTGCACAGAAAGTGAGACATTTTTCTCCAGAGCGGGAAAAATGCAGCTATAAAAGGTACAGCCATGAAGCCCAGGTGCCTCTGTGCCCCTGGATACACCATCAGCTGGATCAATGCTGGAGTCAGGAATGGTGATCTTTCTTTCTCCATTTCTTACTGTCTCTCCCTCTTTAATCCATCACCCTCTCCCTCTTCCCTTTCACTCTATCCTTTATCCAAAGTCCACTGCCACGTGCTTATACTGAGATCAGGGAGATCAGTGACTAACACACCAAATTCCATGCCAAGTGTGTAATTTGTTAATAAAACTTTGTAAGCTTTTTCAGGGCCTCTCACTTTTATCATTTCTTTCAACCATGATTATCTACAAACCTTGGGAGCCCCCTTCCCCATAAGGGTGAGATGCCACAGAGTGAAAGGGCTGCTAGCAATGAATGAAAAGTATGAAATAAAATGCATGCTAAGGAAAACAGCCCATTAAAGTAATGTTTGCTGTAAAACTGCTCTTATTTATTTCCCAAAACGCAGGAAGTTATGTTATCATCCTGTTTATTAGCTGCTGGCAGCCAATCCCTCTTCAGACACAACAGCTGGGGATGAGCAGAGCATCAAGATAAACCAGTGAAAATTGATGTCTTGCTGGCTAAAAAATGACAGGACTGAAGCAAACATTTGGGGGCTTTTTTGGTTTTAACATCGAGCAGCTGCTCAGAGCCTGTTTACAGCCATGAAATGTAGCCGAAGGGAAAAGTGAAACTCCCTGAGGCTACGGAATCTCCCTTGCCCATGGGATCACCCATGATCTCCCATAGCAGTGGGAAGCTGAGAATTTCCAGAGTCACAGAATTTCTTAGGTTGGAAAAGGCCTCCAAGATCGAGTCCAACCTGAGGACCGATTCCCACCTTGTCACCCAGCCCAGAGCACTGAGTGCCACATCCAGGTATTCCTTGGACACCTCCAGGGATGGAGACTCCACCACTCCCTGAGCAGCCCATTTCACCTCATTCCCCATTTTATCTTTTAGGAGGTCTCCAGAACTATTTCTGGTTTTTTCTGTGACCTCCATTTATAGTTCTGTGCCAGCAGAGAAACTTGCCCATCGACAAGAGATGAGTTTCAGCATCACACAAAGCCATCCTAAAGCCACAGGAGCCAGGATGAATCATCAGAAGGAAAAAGGCAGCAAAATCCTGCAGGAAGATGTCTCTTAGAGATTGACAACTCAAGGCAAAGAAGAGCCTTTAAGAGCTGTTCCTGAGCAGGGTTTTTCCTTACAGCCCCCATTCCATTGCACTCATTAGTTAACGAGGAAGAGTTGGGTACTTGCAGAAGGGGGTGGGCAAGGAGATGATTTTCCTGTAGAGGATGGCCCTTGAGAAGAAGACAATGCAGCAAGGACAGCAACTTTTTTTTTGTAAAGGTAAATGTAGTGGGGGTTGGGTGGGTGGGGGTAATTTTTTTTCTTTCCTTGGAGGGGGAGTTCACCCAAAACTCTACTCAGCTCTGTTTTGCCTGAGCAAAGTCTCTGGCTCAGTGAGAAAAGTGGGTTTGAGACAGTGAATAATGTGATTTTTATTGCTTGGCTTGTCTCAGTGAGGCACAACAAGTAATTTCCGTTGCTCAATGTGTTCTTGCTTTGTGTCCCAAATCACCACCAGTTACAGAAGCTGAAGGTGGCACCAGCTTACAGGGGATGGATGGTAAAACCAGAGATGTGAAATCATTTTAACGCTTGGTTATGGTAAGTATTTGTTTTGTAACTTTATTCTCCAACATTGTTGGGTTTTCAATAATGTATTTTCAACAAGGCAATTTAATAATGGATTTATTTCATTTTTGAAAATGAAAAGTTCCTTGCAGTCCTGTGGAGTGAAAGCTCCGGTGAAGCTTTTGCTATATCCACTTAAGGTGGAAAAATATGCTGAAAAAACTGACTGCCGAGTGCCTTTAGAAAAGGAAAGAGTTTTCCTGAATTGTTAAGTTAGCACCAAAACCTGGGGAGCCAATTTCTTCATGATTCATGTGCTAAAAGATTAACTCCTGTAGCCTTCAATAATCTGAAAGTTTTATGTCTGTCTAGAGTTTATGTAGTGTGTGCCGACCTCTTAATATTACAGTATTTCATCAGAAGAAGTACATCTGTTCCTAATACTGCTCTCAAAAAGCAATCATTTCTACCCCTGACACAATGAAGTGATTTCCTTAAATATTTTCCCCAGCAGCTATTTTTTGCATATATTGCATACTTCCCTGCACATAAAATTTGACATTTTACTTTTTTTTTTTTTTTCCTTTGAGTGGATGTTTCAAATTCACCTTCTAAGCAGTTTTTTGTGTGTGTTGGGGTGGTTTTCTTTTTCACTAGAGTATAGCTAAAATAAAATAGATGGGATAATGGGAATAAATTCTTCCCTGTGAGGGTGGGGAGGTCCTGGCACAGGGCGCCCAGAGAAGCTGTGGCTGCCCCATCCCTGGAAGTGTTGAAGGGAGCTGGAACAAAATGGTTTTTAATGTCCTTTCCAACCCAAACCATTTTGTGATTGTATTTATGACATTTGTTCCCATAATCTCCCCATTCCTATGACTCCATAATCTCCACATTCCTGAGGGAAAGCTGAGCACCCTCTGGCAAGGAGCAGAGCACAGCAAGCATGATAGGCAGAGCCAGGACTGGCACATTTTCTGGGGACAAATGGCCTGGATTTGGGCTTGGCCTTATGCAGCTTTCCCAGTTGGCATGCCCAGGATGCCTCACTGCCTCAGACCACAGGATATCTGGTCCATTTTTTTTTTTTTTTCCTTCCCTGCTATGCAGCATCCACAAAAAATATATTGACTAAAAACCTGAGAAGCAATCACAGCCTTTAAGATCTCTTGTGCATGTGGAGTGGATCATGCTTTTCTCATGGGAAAAAGAGGTGGATTTGCAGCTGGGTCCCAACAGCTTTTCTGAAAGGGCTACAGTGGGAGCAAAGCATCATCCCATAGCTGGTGTAGGATGCTGTGAGCATCCCCTAGGCCCCTCCAGAAGTCTGTCTCATGGGGATGTCAGAGCCAAAACAAAGAGGCTTCTGCCCTCACCTGCATTTGCTTTGTGGGGATTTTCCCTTGTCCATCATCACTCTGTTTCCCAACCAAACATCTCAGCCTTGAACTCCCTTGGCTTGGCTGTTCTCTGCTGCACCCACAGGCGTGGGGGGCAGCAGCTGTAAGCCCTGCCAGTGGCTTGGAAGTGGACACCAGGCACCCAGAACAACTACTTGCATCCCCAGCAGTGGGATACGATTGCAGTCATGGCTGTGGAGTGAGCAGCTGGGAGAACCAGCTCCCAAAATCCTGATGTGGAGCCAGGGAGCTGCAGATTGCCCTCTGGAGGCGAGGCATGCTCCTCTCTCGCCTGGATGAATTCCCCCTTAGATTTCCCTGAGCTGGGGAAAATGTTAGCCAAAAGCCACTCCCAGCGTGGCTGAATTGCCGTGATTTTTCAGTGCAAAAAAAGCTTGGTCACCTTTTCAAGGGACACACGTGTCCCATGCCTGGCCTCTTCATCACAGAACACCGTATTCCGCCTGGTTCCACAACCCTCGGAAGAAGCAAAGCTAGTTCTAGAGACTCAGGATAAGCTGAATAGGGCAGATCCTGGATTTATTCATGGCTCCAGGTGGAGACATTAAGATTTGTCTCAGCTCTTTTGAGGCGTAAATGCTGCTGCCAAGTGCTACTGTGAGGGTGAGGCTTGTAGGGTTGAGGGTTGCCCCAAAAACATTTATTCCTACAAAGGCAGACCTGAACATTAAAAAAAAAAAAAAAAAAAAAAAAAAAAAAAAGAGGTAACTCCCTCAAAGATCAATGACTCTTTATGTATAGTAACCGGAGCCTCCCGGAGCCTCTCCACCCAAACAAATCGGCTCCTTAATGTGGAACACAGATCACTTAAAAAGGTGGAAAAAGTGATGGGCATGTGGAGGGGTAAGGCTGGCTGTGATTCACGGCGGGGAGCAGGCACGCAATGCCACCCGGCGCCGTGCACGCCCAGCACAGGGCAGGCTCACCCCTTTGCTGGAAATCCAGTGGGGAACACAATCCAAGGCTGGCAAGGCTGTGCAGTTACCACAGCTTGTACTGATGGAAGGAATAAGATGTTCCCTTCCCTCCTGTTCCTGGACAGGCACGTAGCAAAAGTAGAAGATGATTTTTTAAATTTTTTTTTTCCTCCTCCTTGTCATGTGGGAATAAAGCGGGGGCTGGTTTAGCTCACCCTGAAATCAGGGAAGTTACTGAAGTTAAATAGAAAATCGTAGAGATGTTTGAAAAACCAGAGAGGGGACTGGGGAGGGTGCTGGAAACTGGAAAGGGAATGAATGAACGATGGTGTGGTGGCAGCAAGCACACAGCCCTGCACTCCTGTCTTAAACACTGTCACAGCTGTGGTCATGGTCTACCTCTCTGCAATGACAGAGTAGGTTTGGGGATGAAAAGCCTGTTTCCCTGAGCTCTGACTGAAGGGATGGTGCCAGGGAGATGTGGAGTTGAGTCTCTTCTCTGCCACTACATTCTTACATGACCTTGGAGGAATTCTCCAGCTCCCTCCAACAGGCTTAGTCTGGAGGCATCTCTCTACAAACCTCCTAAACTGGGTATTTGTGCCCAGAGGCATGACTATATAAGCACCATATAATTATCCAACCACAAATAATGATTCTTTTTCCCTTAAACCAGCAATAAATGGGGTAAAGCCAGAAATTTGAAAAACACAGGATTCCTCCCCCAAGAGCACACATGAATCATCACAGCAACCAGAAACGAGCTGAGAGTTTCCCGCTGCACACACTGGAACCAGAGCAGCTTTGGCTACCCCCATTCCAGCCAGTTTTGGCCCTTCTGCTTGGTCAGGAAACCAGTTTGGCCACAACTTCTTCTTGCCCCAGCTCAACTTGGGAAGGGAGGGCTTTTGCTGAGCCCAGCAGGATGGTGGCAGGGTGTCTCCAGATTAGTCACAGCCGCCCCCTCAGCAAGTCCCAGGAGGCTGAGGGCAGCTGAGGCTGTGGGGGGAAAGGGCTGGGGAAGGCAGGAGGGAGAGCAGATGGGAGCATGCAGAAGGATGGTGGCTCCATGCATGGCTGGAGAGCCCTTTCCCTCCGGGAAAAGCTGCTGTTTGGCTCATTTGCCTCTCTGTGGATGACCACAGGAGAATAAGGATTATCCTTGCAGCCACACGCTGGCCCACCCCGGAGCAGTGGGGACATGCCTGGCGGCAGGACCTGGGCGGCACAGCTGAGCACCTCTGCTGGGTTTATCCTCCCTCGCCTTGGGGCAGGAGGGGTGAGGGCAGCTATCCAACACCCCCCAGCCCTGGGGGCTTGAAAGGGGCACTGAGACACCCTCTCAGCACATGCCTTGCAAGGTCCCATTGATGCCCTCACCTCCTTGTGCTGATACATCTTCCCAAAGCAGCACATGCCCTCCTTGGGGCACTGCTTCCCATGTCATCCTCCCGTCCCATCACACTGCTGCTGCGGCGATTCCGAGGCATCACATCCAAAAACAATGCTGAGGCAGCAGGGGAAACACACTGGTCATTGCTTTTTGCAGGGTTTAATTCCCCTGCAGTGGTGGGGACAGGAGTGTTCCCACACACCTGTGGTGCATCAGCTCACAGGCAGAGCAAGCATGCAGCATTGCTCCGCTTTTCTAAGATTAATGCAAACCTGGGGATGGGTTTTGTCCAAAATTCCCTGAAAATAACCCCAAATACTATCACCCCACCAAGGAGGGCTTAGCAGCTGCCGAGCCTAGGCTGAGGTCTCCCACACGGAAAGCAACACTTACCCTGAGTGAACCACCAGAAGAGTTGCTTATTCCAGGATTTTCTGCTCCAAAGCAGAAAGCTCCAAAGCTCCTCTCACCCTTGCTTCATGGTGTGCGGTGCTGCTCAGCCTTCCCAGTCCCCTCTTGCCTTGCTCAGTGGGGTGCAGGCACTGGTGGGATGAGGGAATGGTGGGGCACCGGTGGGACGCTGGTCCCTGCGCGACGGCTGCCGTGGGTCTGAGCGAGGCCGGAGGAGGCAGCTGGCTCGGGAATGCCGGGGGGCCGGGCCAGCCGGCGTCGCAAATGGGATCCAGATGGTTGGTGCTGGCGTTCCCGGGGCTGAGGTCAGAGCTGCTCATCACACACAGTCCCCCCCCCCCGCCTCGGGGGACGCCTCCGCGCTGTGTGGCTTCCCCTCCCCGCGCTGGCCCTGCCGCGTCCAAAGCGCTGCTCGCTTTTTGGTGAGAAATAGATATTGAAATTTCATAAATGAATAAATAAATAAAGATATGACAGATAAAACCCTGTGGAGCTGGAGGAAGCTGATTTAACTATGTCTTTTGGTCGGGAAAGGCTGGTCTTGGATGTTTGCAGGAGTCGGGATGTGCCAAGGACCACGCCAAGTTCCGCGGGGCTCCGGAGCAGCGCCGTTCGGGGATGCTCGAGGCTGGGGAAAGCTCAGCCTCTCTCCCTGTTACAACAAGGGGAGAGTCTCTTCTCTGTGCATCTTCCTAGTGAAATGTAACAGCAGCTTTTTATACCTACCCAGAGGGGGAGGCAAAAGTGGGGGATTTATGTTATACATAATTTATAAATAGGAGTTAACACCTTAGCATAAGGATAAATATTTTAAAAGATATATAGGTTTAAAAGAAAAGTTTAAAAAGCAACCAATCCAGCCTGCAAGTTCCTGACTGGTGATTTTTAATTTTTTTTAAACATATGTGAAGTGAAATAATACTTTAACTTTTCATTAGGCAGAGCCTAATAAATTTGGGGCTAATTTTATTCCTTGAGCGACAGCAAATTACTGGCCAAAGTTAAATATTTCAGGCAGGACTGGGTTGTGTTTTGCAATAAACACTGGTATGGAAACTTTAACTCTTATCTCTTGCCCCTGCTTGGTTCCATATAAGGCTGGAGTGGAGATGGCATCCCTGCAATCAAATAGTCAAGTTCTTTTCTTTTCCAAGGGGGATTTATGATGTTTGCTCTTGAGCTTGTGCTGTTTGAAAGACCAGCCACATAAAGAAATAGCTGGAATGCTTCAGGAAAGTGCTAAGCCCTTGGACTGAGGCACTAACTCCTTTTCGAAATGGTGCTTGGCTTGGTGCTGGCAGAGACTGAAGACACAGTGGGACCCAGAGTGAAACTCCCCAGCCTCGTGCCCCAAGGCAAGCAGGGCGTTATGTCACCCCTCCAAAATCTGTCAATCTGGAGCTCACAGGCTGGGAGTTCCAAATTATAAATGAGCCTGGCAAAAGAGAGCTGCAGCTCCTTGTTGGGCACTGAACAGGGGATGTTGGAAATGGGAACTGCTGGAAAGCCATGTCAAAGAGCTTTTTATTATTATTATTTTATTTTTCAAGAGTTATTTTTATTTTCACCCAGGGTGAGGGACAGCTGCTAAAAGGTCATATACATATGATGGAGGAGCATTATGTGGGCAGCAGCATCCAAACCAAAGGCCTTTCCAGGTGATTTTGGCTCTCGGGCAGAGCTCAACTGAGATGTCCCATCCCTAGAAGTGATCTGGGCCAGGCTGGATGGGGCTTGGAGCAACCAGGTCCAGTGGAAGATGCCCCTGCCCATGGCAAGGGGATAGAACAAGGTGGTCTTCAATGTCCCTTCCAACCCAGGCTACCCTGAGATTTCAGTAAAACAAGAACTTGAGGCTACGGTTGCTATTGTAAGGAAGAATTGCATCCATCAGTGCTTCCAGTTTGCCACCACCAGTGTTAACCAGTATGCAGTTGGGATCTATGTTGCCTTTTCTTCAGATCTGCCTTGAAAACCAGAATTTTCAGTGTGGCAGTGAAAGAGTGCAGGGAAACACTTTTAATTGACTGAAAAAAACCCAAAAAACCCAAAAGAACAAACCACAGGGAATCTCCATGCACCCCCAGAACAGTAGTGAAAAACAGCCAAGTCAGAGAATCCCAGATAAATAATGTAACAACACTAGTAAAACGTGTGTGACCTGTGTTATGTGCCTATCACAGCTCAACTGAGAACATGTTTAAATTGGGAGTTAGAGTGATTTCTTTCCGTGCTGTTAGCATTTCTTCTTTTTTTTTTCCCTTGTCTTAACATGGTTTTAATATTGAAATGACTTTTACCAAGTGCTCCGATAATTAAATGAGGCTGCAAGAGCTCTTCAATTCCCATCTGACTGTCTTTGTGCCTGTAATAACCAAGCTGGAAGATTTTCCTTTCCAAAAAGGGGCTCTATCACTAACACATAGGGGGGGAGCAGCCAGACAGGATGCTCAGGGAATTTTGGGGTGGGGTTATTCCCCCCCCCCCCTTTCACTCACAACCCTTTACAATCCTTCTTTTAGCAGTTCCCTCTCTGTTTGTGTTGGTGACTCCCAGCAAAGCAATCCCCATCTACCATGGGAACCCAGGCTGTGGCTGCTGTGGCATTCTGGGGGTGGGTGACCCCCCTTGGGAGGGGGTGACATCTGCAGGGACAGACTACTTTCCACCCCAGACACCAAACAAACCCTCTGATAATTAGTAAAAGACTGGATCACATCATGCTGCTAATTTCTAGAGGCAGCTGGGACTAAGTTTAGCAATATTTCCTCCCTGGTGCATTAATAACTAGACGTGATTAATGCTATGAGTCAGGAAGAGGGTTTTGAGGAATTCTCTTTCTACCCATGAAAAAAATCAAAAGCCCTGTGTGCTACATCATTTCCAGGATGCAAAGGTGACTTTGGCGTCCTCCCACCGCCAGAATGAGGGTCCCAGCTTTAAAAAAATCAAGTGGAACTGGCAGAGAGTGGTTAAATTTTGCAGTTCCTTTTCTGATGTGCCTCAACTGGGCAATTTCTACCCTGACTTAGGAAACTTCCATGCATTTTGTCTGTGTGATTCAGGCAAAGCACAGGGTGGCTGGCTGTGGGTCCCTGACACCTGGTGACCTCCAAGAGCATCCCATGGCTTGGCTCCATCCTTGAGCACCATCTGCTGGCTTTTCCTCCAGGGACTCCCCGGGCATCTGCCAAACCCAAAGTCATCTTTTTCCCTTCAAACAAAAGCTGCTCCTGCAAGATGCTTTTGCTCTGAAATTAGGGAGTACCACCAAAACCAACCAAAAGGTTGCTCCATTACTTTCCCATCAGCTGAGCATCTGCACAGCGGATCAGGGTGCAGGCTGCTCACAGCCCAATTTTAAAGAACAAACTCTTTTTCTTGTTTGGAAATCAAGGCAAAGAGCAGCTCTGCTGGGACAGAGGGCAGGGCTGCAGATTGCATTTTAATTTTGCTTGCAATAGATGGTTTTCATTAATTCCAAAGGATTTGCTGTTGCTTTTATCCGAATGCCTCCCCAGCACCCCGGTTAGGAAGTGGTCCAGGAAATATTTTCCTGAAGTTTTCTTGGTTCTGCTTTGCTCCTACGCTTTCTGTTTGTCTGTCTGCCTTTGTGCAAATATTTCTTGATGTATTTTTGTCCCATCAAATGACTTTGGAACAGTCAGGGAAAGGGGCAAGAGCACCTCTAGATGGGCAGGTCAGAGTGGGAATTAAGAAAATATGAGAGACCCTTGGCTCTGCCCTTCCCATCCTGCAGCACTGGGCAAGAATTTAAAACATTTCTGCAAAATCTCTCATCTTCCATCCCTGGAAGTGTTCGAGGCTGGGTTAGATGGGCCTTGGAGCAACCTGGTCTAGTGGAAAGTGTCCCTGCCTATGGCAGGTAGCTGGAACAAGATTAACTTTAAAGTCCCTCCCAACCCAAACCATAAAATCTGTGATTTTAAAATTCTATGATATTTTTTCTGCCTCATAAAAAATCTCAGCAACGAAAACAAGCCCACACCAAGCTGTGTGCATTATCTGAGTGTATATGCACACACTTAATCCACGGCCTGCAAAAGAGATCATCATTCAAAAGGTGAAACTTGGAGTTCTGGCCAACCACATCCTGCAAAAAGCCCTTCTGCTGGAAGGGATTTTCAGCTTCTGTGATTACAGGGAACAAACTATGCTCAAGTATGTAAATAATGTGGATATTTTCCCCTCTAACAAAATGCACAGTCTGTAGGTCAGTAAACTCTAATGTGAACTGTAGTGCTTGGCTTCTAGGAAAGATAACTCAGCTCTTTTTCAGAATAAAAGATAATTCAGGAAGCATGAAATGCATTTTGGCCAACACAGAACTTGCTTTAGTTTACTCCTGTTTTCTTGTTTCAGAGCCTTTCCAGGTGATGCCTTGCACAAGGGAATGAAAAAAATCTTTCCAAGTCTTGGCCTCACTGTCCTGTGGCAACTTGTGCTGCACAAAAAACTGTTTGAAATGGGCTGGATTTCAACAGTTCAATGAAACTTCCAACTTCTGTGATGGAAAAGCCTGTTGCTAATTACAGGGAGAGAGGTGAGGTGGCTTGAAAAGAGCTGGAGTCAGAAAAACGGAGAGGCCAGAAATACTCACTGCCCACACGGACAGGATGATGTAACGGCAGAGGAGCTGAAGAGGAATTAAAGGGAATTATTCGTACTCAAAGAGGAATTGTAAGCAATTATTCATACCCATGAATGAGTGTTGTGTTATTTGGGAAGATGCAGAGGGGAAAAATAGACCTGGGGGTTTGCTGTAGGCAGTTCCTTGGAAACCTGTGGTCATTGTGCCCCAGTGCTGAAGAGAAAATAATTGTGTGTTATGGCAAAAGGGAGAGGGGAGCCCAGGAAACATAGAGCTCTCTGCTGGTGTGCCACACATCCCAGGCCTCAGGGGGATGATCTTGTTAGGGTGCCCTTCTAAAGAAATAAGAAAATACACTTTTTAATCTTGCCTAAGTGGTTTTTTACATGATAGAATATTCCAAGACTTTCCTTGCCTGTGAGTAGAGTGAGACAGAAGTTGGGGACAAGCAATGCTGGAGTCTGAAATGACCTTTGTGGATCATGGTCCGCACCCCAACCTTGCCAGGATTTCTGCTTCTCCCCTGGGGCACCAGGTCCTGAGCCAGCCCTGGCCGTGATTTCCTGACAGGGGGTCTGTCCAAAATGTTGCTGCTTTTAAATCTTTGGGGCTAAGTTGAACAGGCTTAATTCAGCTGTGAAAATTAGGCCACTCCCCTGACTTGAGCTTTGAATTAAGGGAGGAAAATTCCCTACATTCTGCTCAAGATGAGCACAGATTTGAGGAGGGTTGAATCCACTCTCCATCTCTTTCCATAGAATCACTAAAGGGTTTGGGGTAGGGAAGGGACCTTAAAGCTCATCCAGTTCCACCCCCTGCCATAGGCAGGGACACCTTCCACTAGCCCAGGTTGCTCCAAGCCCATCCCACCTGGCTTGGAACACTTCCAGAGATGGGGCAGCCACAGCTGCTCTGGGCAACCTGTGCCATGACCTCCCTACCCTCACAGAGAAGAATTTCTTCCCAATATCCCATCTAACCCTGCCCTCTGGCAGTGGGAAGCTGTTTCCCCTCATCCTGTGATTCCATGTCCTTCTCCAGCTCTCTTGGAGGCCCTGTAGACACTGGAAGGTGCTCTAAGGTCTCCCTGAAGCCATGGGAGTCTCCCTGGGTGGGTACAGGGATCCAGGCTGCATCATCTTGCTCTCTCCCTTGTAAACTTCCTGTCAGTTGATGGGGGAGCTTATGTAAACATCATCTCCATGTCGTGGCTGTTTTGTTTGGAGATAGTGTCCAAAAAATCCCAGGAAACAGCACGTATGTGGTCGGTATGTATTTATTCCTGAGAGGCTTGTCCACAATTTATAGCGAGCATATGGAACAACTTGTGCTTGAGATGTTTGATACATCTGGAGATGCCGAGTTTCCAAGAAGGAGGGAAAACTTTGGAAGCTAAAAGGCCACGGGTTTTGCCCGAATCCATTTAGAAGCTCACTTGAAGCTGGTCTAGGCAATTTTCAGAGGGATGGATTTTGCTGCATGAGAGCTCTGTTGGAGGTTTTTTCTTAAAGCAAAACATCAGTTCCTTAGCACCTCCAGGTTATTCCCACGCAATCAAATACAAACTAGTAAGAAAGTGAGAGACCTTAATTTGGTATTGAAGTAATTTTCAAATGTGAAAAACAAACCAAATGGATCTGGTACAGTGACACAAGTGACCAGATGTAAGCTCCTCCTTAAGACTGGGGTAAAAGGGGTAAAAAAAAATGCATTAGGAAATTACTTTCCTGGGGAAAAGAATGTTGTTTTGCTAATTTGCTTGGCAAGTGGATTTAATGTTGTAGGATTTTTTTGGTTTTTTGGTTTTTTTGCTAAGGAAGCCAGCCTGGTTTTACAGAGCCGAAGGAGAAGTTGAGTCTTTTTGTTCTGTAGTTCAGTTTTGGGAAAGAAACAGAGACTCAGGAGATTGTTATTGGGAAGCATCTCCAAATTAATGGGAAACCTCTAATGAACTTTTCCCCATATTTAGGCACCTCTTTGGGCAACCAGCACCTGCAGCTCTCACAGCACCAGGATTCTGCCGCAGCCCCTGGGCTGGGGATGTCCCTGGATGTGAAAGATCAACCTGTGCTGGGACAGGAAGAGGTGGAGATGGCTTTGCATGGTTACAGTTGCTGTTTATCACCCTTTCCAACCACTCGTGGCAGAAGGAGTGGAAAAATAGCCTTCAGCGCTCCATATAAAACCTGGAGCCAGTGGCCTTGCCAGCCTTACAAAGTATCCTCTGTCAAATGGCTCATTCATTCATTCTGCGGAGAGGACACGTGAAAATCACATCATTTCCCCAAGGTGGAACAGCAGCGTGCTTGTCCCTAAATCCCAGTGTGGCAGCAGATCACCTGCCATCTACAAGCCAACTGGAACAGGGATGATCTCTATAGGACTAAGCATCTACAGGAGCAAAACTCAGGGCAGCATGAGCCGGAGCTTTGCCAGCAAAGCCTGATGGAGATTTCTGGCTCCCTGAGGAACATAAATAACATGGCCAGGAATGCTGTCCCCTTCCCTTGGGCTGGCAAATCACCATGCCCAGGGAGGAGGTGCGTGGAGAGGATGAGTTCACAGTGAGTGACGGCCTGTCCTAATCCCTTCCTTCCAAACTGTGACTAGGCACTCTGCACTGCCACCCTCCAGGGTGTCCCTTTCATCTGAACCTGCTCTGCAAAGCTCAGACACCAGAGTTTTTGTAGTACGGAACCTGATCCACTTCCACAGGGAGTGCTTTATCCTCTTGGGAGCAAGTCCAGCTGTAGCCTGTCTAGTCCAACCCCCTCCAAATATATGGAACCTCCACCACCGTGTCCCTTTGGGAAACTGCTGCCAGGACAAAGCCCTGTATCCAAGATAGCTGATGCTCCAGCTCAAACCCCAGACTTCCCCCAAGGGGTGCATGAAAACAGGTAGTGTACTCACAAGCTGCTCTTCCTCTGGGTCCCAAAGCTTGGACTGTCTTGCTTTTAATCTGTGTGTGGTTTTTCCTGTTTTACCCAACACTCAGGGGTCTCTGGTCCTCCAAGCAGCAAGGAGAGGGATGGCAAGTTGCCAACAAGCACCATCCACAAACACAAGCATTTCTTTCACAGTTAATCTGCATTAGGCTCCCTCTCTCTCTTCAGAGCAATCTAATTCTTTGGAAATTTGGGGTTTTGTCATCTGGTATGGCAGCTCTGATTCATCGATCCGTGGGACTTGTTGTCCTTGAATTAGAAGGACCTGCATCCAACCTGGCCACTGGTGAGGTTACCACTAGCCAGAAAATACTTGTGCAATTTATTGGGTGAATGTGATCCTTTTTTGATTCTTAGGGAAGCTTTATCTACCTTAATGCATCATGAAAAGGAAAAGGCTGTATCCTGCAAAGGTACAGCCCAATCTGCAGCACCGAGGCTCTAAGCAATCCTTCAGGTTTTCCATATTGCCATTCCCTCCCCAGTTTGGTGCACACACCAGAAGGTGAGCTCTGGCAGGGCACTGAAATGATCTGATGCCTTAACAGTGGGAGTGCAGGAACAGGACACCAGGTGTGGCAGTGACTTTCCTTACAGCATCATCCTGGCAGCTGGATAAATCCCGCATGGAAGGCAAAAAGCTCAGGGATGTTCAGAGACCATCACAGTGTCCAGCATCTCCCAAGGCCTGCTGACTTCTTGTGATGTTTTGGGGTGCATTATGTGGCTTTAAACTGACTTGTGTGGCTATATAAATAGGAGGGTCTGTATCGAGGAATGCCTTGAAGGCAGTGGTTTCCCCCAGCTGTGCTTTGGTGGAACCCAGGAGCAGATACATGGCAAAAAGGGATCATACCTTCCTTGGGATTTAACAACAGGAACTATTTTTACATGAATGACCTGAAATTCCTCACAGAAAAGTCAGTTTGGTCTTCAGCTAGGATGAGAAATACCAGAGAGAGAGAGAGAATAAGATTCGGTTTTTTCCTCTGTTAGAGGCCAGCCCTGGCCGGGCTCCACCAGTCATGGGATAGCAGTTGTCATCTTCCTTCTCTATCAACAGAAGAAACAGGGAGGAGAAAAAATTGATTTTCAAGCCTTCCACAGAGGGGCTGTGTGGGCCTATAAGTGCTCTGAGGTCTATAGGGGATATAGGAGCTCTGAAGGCTGGGGCTGTAAGGGCTGTAGAAGTTTTGAGGGCTGTGAGGACTAGAAGGACTTGGAAGGTTTTAGGGTCTGTGAGGCCTTTCAGAGCTGTGAGGACTCTGGGGACTATGAGATCCATGGTTGCTGTGAATGTTATAGGGCTTGTTAGGGTATGGGGCCTGTGAGGGCTAAGACAGCTATGGGGACAGCAAGGTCAGCCACAGGTAGGAGAAGGAGTGATTAACAGGTGGGGCTAGGTGATTGACAGGTGGGATCAAGCTATCAGACTGATGGACAGACTGATTAGCAGGACTAAGAGTGATTGAGATGGGGGTCAGCCCCTCAGAGTGGTGACAGCCCCAGGTGAGGGTGACAAGGGGCAGAGCAGCTGCAGGATTCAAAGTGAGGGGAAAGATGAGAGAAAAAAAAGAATGGGAAAGGTAAGGAGGAAAGAGAGACCAAAAAAAGGTGAGGAATATGATGGGAAAGGGGAAGGGAAAGGTAGATAAAATGGTGGGGGAAATGAGGGGGAAGGGGGTGAAAATGTGAGGTGAAATGTGAGAGAAGAAAGGGCGGGAAAGGAGGGGATAACGGCGGAAAAGGAAAAGAAAAAAAGGGCGAGAAATATGAGGATAAAAGGGCCAGGAAAGGGGGGGGAAACCAAAAAAAACCCGGCCGGCAGCCCCAGCACGGTGAGGGCGAACGCTCCTGACGCCGAGCTGCCATGCAGAGCCTTCCAGGGAAGCTTGGGGTCGCTCCAGGCCTTGGGAACGCAACAAAGCAGGGCGGCAGGAAGGGGAACAAGCCGGAAAGGAGCCGTGCCAGACCCTCCGCGCCCCCTGTGCTCAAATGCTTTGCCAGGAGGGCGCCGAGGAGCTGGGAACACGCTGGGCTGGGGCTGGGACTGGGGCTGGAGCTGGGACACCCCACACGGCCGCTCCGCTCAGCCCGTCCGCGCCATCACCGCGCCTTTCTCTTCGGAGAGGGATTCTGCTTATTTATTTATGTATTTTCCCGGCGAAAAATAAGTAAATAAAGGAGACAACTCAGACCCACAAGAAAAAAAAAAAAAAAACCAACAAAAACAAAACAAAACAAAAAAAAAGCCGCTCTGGAGGCAGTCCCTGGTCCGGAGCGCGGCTGGAAGGGATCAGCGGTGTCGCACACCCCGGCCAGGTCCCAGAGCACTCCCAGCCCCGGGTGGAGGACCTCAAACAGATTTAAAGTCAGCTCTTCCCCCCAAAAGACCTCTCCAATGGGAGTTTATGGGGGGTTTATATAATACATTGTGTTGGAAGGGACTTGAAAGCTCATCTCTTTCCACTCCTCTGCTACAAGAGAGACAACTTCCACTATCCCAATTTGCTCCAAGCCCCATCCAACCTGGCCTGGAACAATTCCAGGGATGGGGCAGCCACAGCTTCTCTGGGCAGCCTGTGCCAGGGCCTGGCCACCCTTACTGTAAAAAAAATTCCAGTGTTTATATATTGACCTCTATCCTTCAGTTTAAAGCCATCACCCCAGGTGTGGCTGGTGAGGGTGACAAGTGGGACAGCATTTGGGGGCCCCTGGAAAGATCTTTTTCCTTTCTCCTTCCTATTTCATCTTCCCCATCCCTCACCAGTGCATCCCAGTGCCCTCAGTTTCTCTCTAGTGCATCCTGGTGACACTAGAACAAAGGCAGGGAGTTGAGGGGAAAAGGGGTTTAAATTGAGGGGGAAACCTCCTTTTCCATTATTGTTTGTGTTTAAACTGGGGGGAAGAACCCTTTACCTGTGATTTAAAGGTTATTACTTGAAGGAAAACCTGCCTTTTCTGTGTTTTAGAGGTATCAATTAATTGGCCAGGAATTCCCATTTTCCAGTTAAAGTGGAAGGGAAAGATCTTTTTTTATGCCATGTGATGGGATTGAATTGAAGGCAAAACCTACCCCCCTCACCCCCATTTTCATCATCTTAAGGTTTAAATTGAGAAGGAATCCCTGTCATCCCTCACCTTTTTAGGGTTTAAACTGAGGGCTATTACCCCCTTTTCCCATCATTTGGGTATGGGGCCTATGAGGTTGTGAGGGTTTTGGGAGCTCTAAGGGCTGTAGGGTCAGTGTAGGCCATAGGGTCTGTAAGGGTCTATCAGTTATATGAAGGATGTGACAGCTGTGGGGTTTGTTAAGGGTTAAGGGATATGTTAGGGATGTGAGGGATGTTAGGGCTTTGAGGTGTGTGTAGGGTACGGGGGCTTTGGGGGGCTGTCAGTGCTCTGAGGCCTGTGGGGTTTTTGAGGAACTGTGAGGACTATGGGATCTGTGAGGTCTGTGATGACTATGGGGCCTGTGGGGGCTGAGAGAGCTCCCTAATGTTCACATTGGTCAGGAAAAATGTCCTTACAGCTTCCACCCCATAAATGATACTCCCACAAACTTTGTTTTCATGTTCTGTTATAGTTCCCTAATTGCTACAGATGTCAGAGCATCATTCTCCGTGATAATTAAAGCTGAATGGTTATTTTCTCTAAGTGAGGCTGTTGGGGTCATTCCAAATGAGATGTGGTCATGCCATAACATAATTTAATTGCTGTATTAATGGATGAAACCCATGGCAATCCCTCGTGAGTCACATACAGAAATAGCAGTGGCATTGTGTGCTCCTTCCCTGTCCTGCTCCTCCTTCTTCAGTGTGGTGGTGGTGATAAGGTGTCTTTGTAAAGCTGCCAAGAAACTGAAGGGAAAAGGAATGCCATGCCAGGAGATCTCATGACTCGGAGACGATTGCAGGAGCATGAGGGGAGAGGCAGCAGCATCCAGGAAATTCCTGGATTCAAGCAACGTGCTCGTTGGAGCTCCTGTTTTTGTCATGCTCTTGTGAATAAGGGTCCTGTGACCTCTCTTCCTGTGGCTTTGAAATGGGCTGGAGCTGCTGGTGGATGCTCCTGGTTTGACTCCATCTGGCTTTTGGGAACTCCTTTATCTTGGCCAGGTGTTTGGGATGACCCTGTGTTACAGGGAGCCAGAGCACCCATCAGTGTTGATGGGGTGAGAAGCAAAGCTGGAGCTGATGCCACTGTAAATCAACCCACCTCCCCAAACATCAGTTCAGCACCTTGTGTAGGCACATCTCCCTCTGCAGCACTTAAGGCAGCTGTTTGGAAAATTGGGTGCTAGAGAAAATATTGGGGTTTTGCCCCTTGGTTTGAGCAAACAGGGACCCCTTCAAAAGGAAGAAAATGAGGATGTGCTGAGGTGCTGTTTGCTGTCTTTAGAAGCAACTGGCTATTATCTTCACTCAATAGTTTTGTTGAACTCTGATTATGGATTTGCTTCCAGTTATCAGTTAAACATCATGAAATGAATGGCTGGGGAAGGGCCAGGCCACATGTCCCATATATCAGCTCACAGTTGTCTTACCAAGGATTACCAAGAACTGCAAAGATAACAGCTCATGTGACTGTTATTTTTAAAAGAGCAGCCCTGCAGCTAGAAGTGCATTTCTCTTAAAGATACCCCAGAAATCCATTCCTTTCCTCATGTGGCAATAATGAGAATCAGAAAAGGAGCCTGGGATCCATCTATGCCTGAGTTTTCCAGGAGAGGCTTAGCTTATGACACTTCCCTCTCCCATTTTGTCACCAGATCCCCAATTCAACTGGAATCAAGGTCCATTTGAGCCTCCAGCTAATAGGAAACACATAACTTTTCCTTTACATCCCTGCTCCTGATTTCCACCCCACACATGTGTGGACGCTGCAGGGCCTGGTGGACTTAGGCAGACACATGACAACATCTGGCCCTACAACCTGGAATCATAAAGGGTGGAAAAGGCTTCTAAGACTGTCTCCAAACCTAACACTGCCAGTTCCACCACAAACCATGTCCCCAAGTGCCACATCCACATATTTTTTGAAGACTTCCATGTGACAGTGTCTGCCTAAGTGGTTCTAGGTGTGTGGGTTTGTTTGTTCGTTTTTCTTTTGCGTGAGTTTGTAAGATTTGGGAGCCTTTATTCATGGTTGCATGATGGGGTTCAGAGCTGT
The DNA here is from genome assembly GCA_013401135.1 of Cettia cetti. Classification (NCBI taxonomy): domain Eukaryota; kingdom Metazoa; phylum Chordata; class Aves; order Passeriformes; family Sylviidae; genus Cettia; species Cettia cetti. The sequence goes on along the minus strand of VZUI01091757.1, from coordinate 31,344 downwards.
GGGTGAGCAGGTTTAATTGCCTTCCTTACGGCAGAGGATTGCTGGAAGCTGGTGATTGCTGGGTCTGAACTGCTACAAAATCCAACAAACTGCTTTGAAAGAGGAAAAAGGAAAGGAAAGGATTCTGTCATTGCTGTTATACACACCAGTGAACTGAGGGAGGAGAGTTTTCCTAAGGAGACTCTGTTCCCAGGCAGTACTTTGCCAACGGAATACTTTGAATTTATTCCTGCGCCCGGGACATTTCCCTTGAGGTGGTTTTCTGGCTAAGCCAGCCCTTTTTAGGGGGTACTGGCACTGCGGAGCGCTTGCATTTTTCACATTTTCATTGCATAGCAGGCCACATCTTACTGATCTAACTCTTTATCCTTTTGGAGGAGAATGTATTGGGATCTGGAGCGGTCGGAGCTCCTGGCGTGATTGTTTCGGGAGGCCCTGGAACAGGGTCTCGTTGTGATGTTAATTAGTAGTTATTGACCGCTCCCTGTTCGGATGCAGTGGGGCGCAAGGGCTCTCAAACACGCTTACATAAGGACCTGCCCAACTGATGTCTGCCTCCTGCCAATAAACTGATTGCTTTTGTCGGGACCTCTGCTGGATGAAGGGCTGGAAATCAATTTCTGGCTTCCAGAGAAGACCGTGCATTCCCGATATCCAAGCTCAAACACTGCATCTGCAGTCATCGCCTTTCCTACAAAAAAAATCCATCCTAATTTGGATTCACAATGCTTTTCTGGCTCTGTTCACGGAGTTTAATCTAATCTTTGTTTCAAGTGAGTTACCAGCGTGGATAATTCCCTGTACCCCTGGGTGGGCAGCAGGGATTTTAGTCCCACCAGGCAGAATAGTTTTCCTCTTCGATCTTACCGTCTTGCTCCCTGTTTACATTCCTCTCAGGGAGGAAAAAAAAAAAAAAAAAAAAAAAAAAAAAAAAAAAAAAAAAAAAAAAAACAAAAAATCAACAGAGTACCATCAATATTTGCTCTGATGAAGGTGAGAAATGGGTTAACTTTAATATCCCTAGACACAGAGGGAGCGTTTTACTGAGCAAGAGAACAACCTCGGCAGTCGGATATGTATTGCAATTTATATCGCTTTGGCTATGGGGTGTATTTAACACTTTTCTTAAAATCCTGTCAAACCGTCTCTTCTTGCTCGCGGCAAACGAGGGAAGGGCTGCGTCCTAATTAAGCTGTTTGCCACAAGCAAAGCTCAGCTGTCCAAATTGCTGTGAGAGCAATGCAGGACGCCAGTCTGCTCTGGGGGGAAGCCAGATGCGCTTAAGTTTTCTTTACAAACTGCCGGTGGGGACAAAATTTGTGTAATGAGGTGAGACCCAGAAGAGCGGGCTGGGGAGCAGAGCATCCTGGTGGGGCAGGAGGCACCGCGATGGAGCCGGTCCTCCCGGGCGTGCAGGCACAGCTCCTCCCGGGGATGCTCAGCTCCCTCCCCAAGCCCGTGGCCTGCCTTCCCCGGGGAGGCGTTTGAAGGCTCCCTTTCATTCGCACACCCTGCATCAAGCAGGCAGCGAGTAAACATCTCCCGTAGCCCCAGCCAGGCGGGCGAGGTCTGGAGCGGCTGCAGCCGCGGGCAGGACCCCGGGGAAGGCAGGGCCGCCCTCCCGGGTGGCGAGGAGTCCCCGCCGCCGATAGGCACCGTGCCAGCCCCGCTCGGCGGCCGGCTCCGCGGGCAGGCTCGCCCGGCAGAGCGGCTGCGGTGCTGCCAGGAGCCGGCTGGCCTGCCCGCAGCTCTGCCCCTGCCCGGTTATATGGGCAGCCGCGGAGGTGGGGCTGAGCTCTTCCCCCTCCGTCAGCAGCATCCCAGGGTACGGGACAGCCAGCGCTCGGGGGAGCGAGTAACGGGATCGGCTTCGACTCTCGCCACGACGAGATGGGCAGGAAGCTGGACCTCTCCAAGCTCACCGATGAGGAAGCCAAGCACGTTTGGGAAGTCGTTCAACGGGACTTTGATCTGCGGAAAAAAGAGGAGGAACGGCTGGAGTGAGTATCTGCTCTCTGCTCCCTGAGCTGGGGGCAAGCGAGCCAGAACCTCGGGTCCCCGTGGGCTGCAGGGATAAAACAACCTGCTGAGGCTGTGGGCGAGCACACCGGGCTGCGAAAGTCAAACACGGTGGATAGATTACGTTATCAGCGGCAAGGTGACACATTCGGGCAGCGAAGGCGCAAACTGGCGCCGTGCCATCGGCAGCGATGCGGATCGGTGACACCGCCGCACTTTATGGCCACAAACACCAGGAAATGCCGCTGTGAGGCTTGAGGCTGGTGGGGTTCTCAAGGGGAGACTTCACCTGGGAGCAGAGGATGGGATTTGGCCCCCCCTGGTTTTGCTTCATGTGGTTGGTCTCGTGTGTTTAGGGCAGGAGTTGTTCAGTGGGTCCTGGGAATCCTCAGATCCGTGAAGAATCCTGAAAAAATAACAGAGGAGTAGTAAACCTCCTCCTACTATTAGTAAACCTATTTTGGTAGCCTTAAACAAGCAATACAGGGGGCTGCACTGTCCTGGGAAGGTGTTCAGGGCCAAAGATTGGGAAAAGATTGAAAATCACTGGAGCAGCAAATTCTATGAACTTCTAAGTCCTTATAAACAGGGTGTTGGACAAAAGTGCTGTTTAAAAATGTTCTGTCAGATCAGATTAAATTTTGAGCACGAGAAATCACAGGGGTTCAGGTTTTGTTCATGAACTACATCAGATGCTGAACTTGATAATGTCTCAATACATTTCAGCAAGCTGCCATGACCCTCTTCAGGGTCTGGCCAAGTTCTCATTATTCCAGAGGAATGGTCCATGCTCTCAGACTGGATTTGGGCAGTGCTGCACTCCCACTGAGCCCTCAGACCCTCGTAGCTCTGAATTTTGTGAGTCAGGGCTGGTGCTTGATACCAGGACAATGCCTGAAGCTCATTAGTTCCCCTATCAGATCCAAAAGGAGGGGTGATAGCCGTCCTTGTTTTGGGATATCTGCATACCCCAAAGCATTTCAATCGTGGGACCCTCTCTTTTTACACCATTGGCTACAAGAAACTCGCAGTCATGCATTCTTCATCCCCCAATAACTTTTTTTTCTTTTTTTTTTTTTTTTTTTTTTTTTTTTTTTTTTTTTTTGTCAAAGAAAAGCCAGCCTTTGTGGGAGGCAGAGATAATTCAGTATCATCATCTACTGCCTTCCTCTGCTGGTAGCTCTGAAGAGCAGGAAGGAGATCAGACAAGGCTATTTAAAAAAAAAAAATTATCACCCTGCAAAGGGTGCATGTCTTCCTTGTGACGCATCTGAGCTCAGCCTGGAGGGAGGAGGTGGAGACCTACATTGCTGTGTCCTGCAGCAAAGAATTGGGCGAGGTGAATTCCTTCCTTACTCGACCTTGGCGCCAGACTGGCTTATCTGGGTCGTCTCTGATGCCCAGGAAGCTTCCAAATTGAGTGCCATGCTCTGGGAGATGCAGGATGGGGGAAGGTCTCAGGATGCTCCTACACAGCTGCTGTCTCTCCTCCTAAGGATCATTTCCCCTGTTTCCTTGTTTTTATTTTCTTCTTTAATCATGCCCTGCAGGGGGCTAGCATTAAGCATTCTGACCTACAGAATTTCTGCATAATTTTCTGACAGACCAGACCACCGGTCTGGAGAAGTATGCCACATTCCTGAGTGCTGGGCATGGAGCTACAGGAGAATTTTCTGCCTGTAACAAGCTGGGACATGATATGACATTATGGGAGACCCTGCAGCCATTCACTCTGTGCTCTGACCAGCTCCATTTACTTTTCTATTCATTTACTTTTCTATTCACCGGGCTTGTTTCAACTTGCCAGCCTTGAAGAAATGTCCCATCCACCCCCTCCCCAGCTTGGTCTTTTTCTTCCCTTTTTGCTGCTTCTCTGTTATTTTGTTTTTTGGCAGAAGCTATTCACCAACAAGGGACAAAGGCTTCAGCTGGCCACAAACTGCACAGGCATGTGAGGGCAATGCTTTGCCCAAAAAATTAAACACTGGCCTTTTTGAGGGGTCTCTCCCTGATTCTTTTCTGAAACATCCATGCCCACAACCCCATTTTTGGGGGATGGCTCCCTGCGTCTCTCCTGGAGCTCCATAGGTCCAACCCTGCTGCAGCTGGCATCCCAACACCCCAGATTTATTCATTCTCCCTTGAGCAGTGCAGGGAAGGGGCTGGCTGGTGCTCCTGCCAGCAAGAGGAGACAAGAGGCATGCGGTTCCTGCGGGTTTGAAACTGGTTTGGCTGAGACTCTTCTTTCCTTTGGCAGGTCTGGTGGGTGAGGGAGGAGAGGTGAAGGGATCCAACCGGTCTCTGGGAACCAGAAAAAGCAGTTCCAGTAAGAATGATTGGATCCTGCTGGCAACAGCCTTAGCACAGGAGTGGAGAAGGAGTACTGAGTCCCACCCAAGGGTTTTCTATTTGAGGGTTTCTTTTCAGAAATCACTTCAATTTACTGCTGGGACATTTGCATCGGTTTGTCCAAATCACTGCTAGGATGGTGAATGGCTGATTATATAAACCAGGTGCACAGTTTTCTGTCTTTATGCTGGTTTGTACATCTCCCAGATGTAAATGCAAGTTGGTATCACTCCTGCATGACCACAAACAGAGGAGTGACATCAAAAAATGTGTCTTGAGGTGCGCTGGCAGGGAGCTGGCCGGAAAATTCTTCCTCAGGAAAAAAAATCAAGAGCTGAGCCCTAATGTGCAAACTGATTAGGTTAAAGAGAGATTATCGTGATTGATTTGCCTGTCCTTCCCACTGCCAGTCACACCACTGCTCCCAGGGCCAGCCAGGCTCCTGCTGTGGTCACCCCAGCTCCTGCTGTGGTCACCCCGGCGTCAGTCCAGCACTGGGAACATCACCAGTGCCTCGTGGTCTGCTCTGTGATCCTGAAGCAGCCTCCAGACATGATAGCTTGAGGGTTTTAACCCAAGCTGACTTCTGCTCTGGAAAACACAGCTCCCTAACCCTGTCTAGAGAGAAAACAACTTTCCAGGCCCTTCCCTACAAGTCAAACATTTTCCTCTAGGCCATGGCCCCAAAGGCAAACATACCTGAGGTGGTGTGTGGCACGGGCAGCAAACAGAGAGCTTTTGGCCAGTGCAGGGGGCCCCACCAGCCTGGCAGGCACCTCAGCTGTCCCCAGCACCAGCCATGTGCAGGCACTGTTTCCCACGGGGACCTGCTCTGGCAGCCAGGTCTGGATAGTGAAGGAAGCCTGCAGGGATCCGCTGCCAGCCAGGTGAAGGTACTCTTGGAAAGTGCTTCCCTTTCATGGGATTGTCACAAGCATCTCCTCCTGCTGCGTCCTCGGAACAGCCAGATCCTTGTTGCACATAACTTAATAAAATTCTCTGCTGAATTAACTTAATAAAATTCTCTGCTGAACTTTTTAGCACTGGAGAACTATATTAAAAGCCCCTTTAATCCTTTTTAATCCCAGATTTCTTTCGTTCTCTATTTTTCTTTTAATTTTTCCCCTTTTTTAAACTAAGAATTCCAGAAAGATTTTAATTCTTCCTGCTTGAAGATTGTGTCAGGTTGGGATACAGCCACAGATTTTGAGAAGAGCCACTCTCCCGAGGTTCCTGGCATTAATGATCAACATCCTGTGAAACAAACAGGACAGGTTTTGGCACAATCACTTCTTTTTTTAAATGATCCTTGTGGGTCCTGCCCAACTCAGAATATTCTGTGATCCTAATATTAAATTAAATCTATATTAAACTTCAGTTACCCATCCTGAACCTGGAGCCCACTTTGTTGTTAGCTTATTTAACTCGTGATATGTTATTTATTAGATTTGCCCTACAGCTGTTTCCACAAGCTGCAGATTTGCAATGTTCCCTGGAAAATCGTTCCAGAAATGATTGTGGCGTGATGGGCTGTGCCATGTGAGGGTTTGCAGTGAGATAATAACAGACTCAAGCTCCTGCTTTTGGGGGGTGTTTTCTACAGGGAGCTGAAATGCAAAATCGACCAGGAGAGCAGCAAGAGAGAGTTCCTGACGAGTCAGTCCCACCTCAATGAAACTCACTGTGTGCACTGCCTGCAGCCCTTCAAGTTCCTGCTGAACAGCAAGCGGCAGTGCCTGGACTGCCACTTCTACACCTGCAAGAACTGCAGCCGCTACCACAAGAAGGAGCAGGGCTGGGTCTGTGATCCCTGCCGCCTCTCCAGGTACCGCTCCTCAGGGAATCACGGCATGGCTCGGCCTGGGAGGCACCTTACAGCCCATCTCCTTCCACCCCCTGTCCTTCCACTAGCCCAGGCTGCTCCAAGCCCCGTCCAGCCTGGCCTTGGACACTTCCAGGGATCCAGGGGCAGCCACAGCTGCTCTGGGCACCCTGTGCCAGGGCCTCACCACCCTCACAGGGAAGAATTCCTTCCCTGTATTCCATCTAACCTGCCCCCTGGCAGTGGGAAGCCATTCTGCCTGGTCCTGTCACTCCAAGGCCATGTCTCTAGTCTCTCTAAAGCACTCCTGGAGCCCCTTTATGCACAGGAAGGTCTCCCCAGAGCTCTCTCTTCTCCAGGTGAACACCTCCAGCTCCCCCAGCCTGGCTCCAGAGCAGAGCAGCTCCAGTCCTCAGAGCACCTTTGTGGCCTCTTCTGGTCTCATTCCAGCAGCTCCATGTCCTATTTTGGGGGGCCCCAGGGCTGGAGGCAGCTCTGCAGGTGGGGTCTCACCTGAGGGGCAGAGGGGCAGAATCCCCCACTCCCCTGCTGCCCACGCTGGGGGATCAGCCTAGCACAATGGGGTTTCTGGGTGCCAGTGCACATTTCTGGCTCTTGTCAACATTCTCACCCTCCAGCACCCCCAAGTCCGCCTCCCCAGAGCTGTTCCAAATCCATTCTCACCCAGCCTGGGGTGGAGAATGATTTGATTTGGTGTTGGTATATTTGATTTGGATTGCTTCAGCCCAGGGGCAGGACTTTGCCCTTGGCCTTGTTGAACCACGTGAATTTCTCACAGCCCCACCTCTCAAGGCTGTCAAGGTGTCCCTCTGCGTGTCATTCCTTCCCTCCAGCATGTGGCAGCACCACACAGCTCGGTGTGTCAGTGAACTGAGGGAACACTCAATCCCATTGTCCATGTCACCAACATATACATTAAAAAATTCCAGTCCCCATGTCAGCCTGTGGGAGCATCACTCCTCACTGGTCTGCTCTGAGGGACGCTGAGGGACAAGGTGAGCCCAAACTCAGCATCCTTTTAGATGAAAGCATGCTGTGTTTTTGTTCAGGTACAGTTTTTTGGGATGGGTGTGGCTGGAGTGGCTGAGCTGGGTGTGCCTCCTCTCTTTGGGCAGGATCGTGAAGATCGGCTCCCTGGAGTGGTACTACGAGCACGTGCGGTCCCGCTTCAAGAGGTTTGGAAGTGCCAAAGTGCTGCAGTCCCTCTATGGCAGGCTGCAGCCAGGCCAGGGGCTCAACTCTGCCTTTCTGGGTGAGGAATGGCCACTGCTGCACGTGGGGGATCTGTGCTGCACCACCTCGGGGTGCACCAAGGGAGGAGCAGCAGTGCTGGTGCTGCTCTGAGCATCGTGGGGCACCAAGACGGCTTGGAACATCTCAGGGAGGGAGCAGAGGTTCAGGGTTGTTCATTCACACACAGAGCAATGTTCTTGACGGGTTTTCTACTGTTAAGTCTTAAGTTTTTGCCACAGACTGGAGAATGTAAGATCATTACAGTTGGAAAACACCTCAAGATGATCCATTCCAACCCAGTACTTTCAAAACCACCACTAAACCACGTCCCCAGGTGTCAGGTCCATGTGTTTTTTGAACACTTCCAAGGATTGTGGTTCCACCGCTTTCTCAACCACCCTTTCAATGAAAAAAAAATTCCCTAACACCTCAAGTTTAATTTTAAATGCCACATCCTGCAGTTTGTAAGTATGTAAATTTGCAACTCTTTTTTATTCTTTATTTTTCGTCTTTTCATCACAGAGCTTGTGGAATTAACTCTAGTTTAAACTGCAGGATAAAGCCAGCCCTCATTTTTTCCCCAAGACCTGATGATTTTTACAACCAACCTGATTATCCCCCAGCACTGACCAAACTGTGCCAAAATTAGTGAGCTACCTGTCACCGTAACTGTTTTCTTCAGAGCTTCATGGACCTTCCATACTTCTGATTTTCGTCCAAGAGTGCATAAATAGATGATGATGTTAATACAAGTTAGTTATTTACTAACCAGGTCCTAGTTGTCGTTGATAGAGCTCCTACTCCTTTGGCTTATTTCCCTTGGAAGCCAGTGTGGAGTTAATTCCCATCTTGAGGAGCCACAGAAAAGTTTGCACACATACCATTGACATGACCTGATTCAACTGCTCCAATCACTCTTTTAGCCAGGCCACTCATGGCAGAAATAGCAGGGAAAAAAAATTAATGGACTGAGAGACAATCCATGCATTGTTTGAACCAAAAATGCATCAAGAGCACACAAAAACCCAGCCAAGCGTGAGGGTAACAGTGCCTTGGGCTGCTTTAAATTGAGATTCTGATGCCTTTTTCAAAGGGAAATGATTTTATTGTTTATTACTTCATTAACAGCAGTGAATTGGCTTGCCCCTCCAGCGAGCAAGAATCTCCTCCTGGGATGTAACTCCAGCCATCTGCAGTTGGCTGTGCCTTTCCCTGCAGCTCCCAGGCATGTTGCATCAGCCTGGGGAAGCTGTGGCAAGCAGCTCTTTGACTTTTAAAAGTCAAGTCCCATCTCCAAGCACCTGTTTTGTTCTCTCTAAAGAGCCTTTTAAACAATGATTTCTTGTGATGGCTAGAGAATGAGAATTCTGATTAGCCATGGCTCTGAGGCTTGCTCTCTGCTTGAGGGACAGGAAGAAAATGTGATTATTCATTTTTCCCACCATTTTTCTCTTTGTTTAGGTCTTCATGACAGAGTTTATAGCCTACCAGACATTAACAGTAAGTAAATAAAGGGGATTGCAGCAGGGGGCTTGCAGTTCAAGCAAGGTTTCCAAAGCCTTTTTGTCTTCACACTCCCCCTCCTGTGGGCACTTCTGGAGAGATTTGGAGTGGTCAGACCCAGGAAAACATTCCTACACTGCAGTGGAGATGCACTGTAGTGCTCAGCTCCTGCATTGTGGTACATCTGGGGTCTCCAAGGGTAGATTTGGATACAACAGGACTTTTAGTTACATACCAAACTTGAAGTTTGCAAGCACTCGTTACCTCAAAGCAATGGGTCATTGATAAATAGAAGAGCTGGCTGATGGGAATCAGGAATAGCTCCTGAGCCTTCAAGCCCTGGAGTCACCCAGGTGGACCTGGGGGTGCTCCCTGTGGTGCAGGTGCCCTTTCACTTCCACATCTGTGATGGTGCACATCTGGCAGGGGCAGCAGAGAGAGGCCCCCCCAAGCCTTTGCAAGATCAAATACTAAAAGTGGGTGCCCGCAGATGAAAAATTCGGGAGCTACTTCTAGTCTGGGCCTTTTCACCCCATGTAAGAAGCAGGTGTGGCCAGCAGGGTGGGGACTCACCCGGTGCCTGTGTCCCCTCCAGGAGAGTGCCAGCTGCTCTCTGGCTGTGGCGCCGGGGATGACAGCGATGAGGAAGACAATGTCCTCCGTGGAGCTGAAGCAGAGCGCTACAGCAGAGTAAGTGTTTGGTCCTGGAGCTGCCCCTGCTTCACTCCTTGTCCCCTGGCCTGCCTTGGGTGATGGTGGTGGTGGCAGTGGTGGCTTTCTGTGCCACTTTCAAAACTGGACCTTTCCCTCTGTTTTTCTTCTCTGAGATAAGCTCCTCTCCCAGTCTGAGTGAAAACAACCCTGTCAGTAACATCAAAAGTGCTTGTGCTCTGGAAAAAAGACCCACTCCTAACACTACAGACTTCAAAAAGTCCCAGCTCCTACCTCTATAATAAGAACCCACCTGCTCTGGGGTTTTTAACTAATAATCTCCCAAATATTCAGAGAGATCTGTCTGCAACATCCTTTCTCTGAGGCTGGGGAGGTGCTTCAGGGCTCAGAAACATCACCTGGATCTCTCTCTGAGAGATCAGAGAGAGATCCAGGCTCAGAGAGAGTAACCTGGCTCAGCTTTCCCAGAGTGCCTTTATGAACCAGGAGAGAGATTCTCACTCTGCTTACAGCAGCAGTCCTGAGCCAGAGGCTGTGGAAATCAGGAACCCACTTGTCCTTGTCTTTAGCACAAGCACACGCTGTACCTGGCTCTTTTCAAGCAGGACAGCATCAGGCCCAAATTCTCTCTGCAAAAAGCAGAGCAAACTAAGGAGAGAAAGATCCTCCCTCCCCCTTTCCTGAAGGTCAGGTGTGCCTTACACTGAATTTTCCTTTCTTGCACTTTGTGTGCTAAAGATGTGCAAGACAAAGCGGCTGCTGTCTGTGCATCCCTTTGATTTCGAGCTGGACTCAGATTACTCTGCTCAGTCTCGCCGCCAGTCTGTGCAGCTCTCTCCAGCAGCCAGCAGCCCGGATGCTTTCCAGGTACTGGGACACTCCTGGGGGGTTCCTTTCCTTTCTTCCTCCTTCTCCTTGCTTGCTACCACTGCTCCTTCAGCCTCAGCTCTCCTTCAGCTGGTGTTGGGAGGCAGTGGTGCCAATCTCTGATCCCTGTCGCTGCTTGAGATCTCGTCTTCCAGTTGATGTCCTTTGCCTCAGGCCCTGTCAGGAGCAGGACATCAGATCCAAGAGAGGAGGAGTGCTAAGATGAGACAGCAAGAGGTTCTCTGGCCATGTCCCTGCAGATTTCCTTGTTTTCAGCAGACAATCATTTTCTTGTGTGGTCCCAAGGTTATGGGACACACCCTGGTTTCCAGCGGGTTCAGTGCTCAAGGGATTGAATCAAATCCGGTTCTTCTGCCATGTTCCCATCCAGTTTGGGGCTGAGTTTGCCACGTGGTGGCACTGGGGTGCAGCTGGCCAGCAGCTCCATGAGGCACACGACCTTTGTGAGATTGAGATGAATCCCACAGAGCCAGCCAGAGGGATAAACACTGGGAGGACAAAAACTGCAGGAATGCAGGTTACTTCTAAATAGGAGACTAGATGTGCCTTAGTATCCGGAGCTTCTGGCCAGGAGCAAGACTCAGGCAGTGCAGTGAGCTGTGCCCTGTGATCCCACCAAGGGCCAGGGGCCTACCAACCCCATCTTCCAGCTCTGGGGAGGAACATGGATGGGACAACCCTGGGTGTGGCAAAAGGTCTTCCAGCCTGAGAGGCTTCAGGTTCAGCTTTTTGGGCCTCTCTTGTTTGGCTTTTTTGGTGAAATTACACTTTTAAAGTATTAAACAGCTCCTTCTTTTTAATAATGCTCTGATTAAACTCTGTTCTCAGGTAGAAATAGGATGTGCTGAGATCTAAAACAACAACTTAAAAGAAAAATCTGCACAATTCCACACAAAATTATTAGGATTTAGGGGAAATAATTAAATCCCTCTTTTTGTTTGTCTTTTCCCCCTCCTCTTGCAGCAGAATTCAGTGTGAGGGCTGGCCTCTGTCAAATTGGATTTATGGATTACAGATTATTCGAGTTGTTGGCTGTTTGAATAAGTAGAAGGGGGTGGTGTCCTAAAAGATCAGAAGGTTTTGCAGCCTGGCTGAAGGAACTCCCTTCTTGTAAAAATTACCAGTGCCCCCTGGCAGTGATGGGAAGTATTGCTCAGGGTTCAGCAGCCAGGCAAAGCCTTTAAATGGGATGATTAGGAACTTTTATATTTTATATAAATATAATTGGCATTATAAAAGGTCAACCCATGTATGTATTGAAGAATGAAGAGAGGATTTCTTAGTGGAGGTCAGGAGAGACAAGGAGTTGTAGAATCATAGAACAAATTGGGCTGGAGAGACTGTAAAAATCATCTCATTCCAACTCCTTCCACTATCACAGCTTGCTCCAAGCCCGGCCCAAGCTTCCAGGGATTCAGGGGCAGCCCCAGCTCCATACTGTTCTTACTTTGGGGCTCCCTGAGCTGGAGGCAGCACTACAGGTGGGGTCACACCAGTGGAATCTCCACAGGCAGCTGCTCAGCAGCATCCTCAACTCTCAGTCCTTCCCAGATTTCCCCAACTCAGCTGAAGATGGCTCCCAGGAGTCCAGGCTGACGGATGCAGACCTGGTGTTCCACCACGTGCTGCAGGAGCCCGGGGTGAGCGCTCCGGAGCAGCACTTCAGCACAGAGGTTCGGCTCACTGTCAACGCTCGGAGGAGGAGCCTGGAAAGAAACCCCAAGCCTGGTAGGTGTCCCTTTGTCCAGGTTCCTCTTGTGTCCTCTTGGGATGAGCAGCTGCAAGTGTTGGACCAAAGTGGAAAACATCCTTGGGTTTTTTCTGAGCAGCCTCAAAGCCACTAAGAGGCTTTGAGAGTCAATACAATTCATCCATCTGAAAGAGGGATTTTTCTTAGGAAAGGTGCTTGCTGATGTTGTTTAGTTGTAAAGGGGCTGATCTTGTTCCCAGCAAAGCCAAAGGGGTTGTTCCTAAGGTGTCCATCCCTTTCATACCTACTGGTGATTTCCAGGTTAGAAGCTAGATACAATCAAATGGACATTCCTAGGAACAACGGGATGTGTTTCCTGCTGCAGGCAGAGGAGTTAATAGGAAAGGATGTTGCTGCTGCAGAAAGCTTAGAGTTTTTAGAAGGCTTGGAGTAGAACTGGAGGCAAGAACTGGAGGTTGCTAAGTGGCATTTGTAGCTGGGCAGGGTGCATGGGTAGGCTAAATTATCTGTGGATTTGTGAGTCTATAAATACCCTCTAAGAGGCAGAATTTGGCTTTTACAACCTGTTTTCCCTGCAGGGATGGCAGAGCCAGGAGGGTTGGATATTGGCTTGTGCATATGCAAATGTAGAATACATCCATCTGTGTCTCCAGTGGCCTGGATGTATTTTAAGGACATTTGGGACTGCTGGATAGACTTTAATATGGCTGTTTGAGTTCCCATTCCAAGTTCTGCTGGAGCTTCACAGCAGCAAGGTTCCCTGGCATGTTAATTCCGTTTTCTCTCACTGTTTTTGTCCCATTTTAAATTCTCCTTTCCACAGGAGAATTTGCACTCTTTTTAAATGCTCCATCCTAGGCTGGTACCTCTCTAACCTGAGCCTAAACATCTTCCAGCACCTGGGCAGTGCACAAAGGGCAGCATCCAAGCCTGGGCTTCCACAAAATTGGGAAGGCAGTAGTGTTTTGTGGTGAGGGGCCTGGCTGTTGAGGGTATGACAGCAAGGATGGTGCTCCACATGCCCCGTGTGGGACCCTGCTGTGCTTGGTGTTGTGGAGCTGCAGCCTGCTCCATCCTCAAACTCGGTCTGGATTGCAGAAACACCTCCTGCCAAAGGGTAGGAATTCTGACCTGGGGAAATGCCTCGCTATTTGCTTGTCTTAAGGATGGGGCCAACGTGCAGAGGAAGGAGCCCAGGGGTGTGAATGCCTTGTGCCTTTCTCTCCCCAAAGGCATCCCCTGGAACGAGCCTCCCCGCGCCCGGTACTCGGCGGACATGGACACCTCCGACGAGGACGTGAAGGGAGCCCAGCTCCCACCCCAGCACGTCAAACGCCGGAACAGAGCCTCCTCCCAGGAGAACATCAGCCACTCCTCAAACCAGGTACAAACAGCCTCTGCCCACACCAGCCCCTCTTGTTGCCTCTGAGCTGCAGGTTCAGAGGAGAGAAGCAGCAATGGCCAGCTGGGGTGCACTTCTCCAGCCACAGCAAAAAGAAAACCAGGCACTGGTTGGTGCTTCCCTCTGCCCATGCTGCCATCACAACAACAAACCTGCCTCCATTGCAGCTCATTTTCCAGTTTGTCCTTATTAATCTGAGTTGCTGATGGGCTCTTGTGTCTCCAGAAAGGGTTTCTTAAATTGAATGTGCCGGTGTGTTGCGTTTTATCTTCTTTTTTGCCAGGGTCAGGATTAAAGGTGTGAGACAGTATTTCTTGTTCAGACTCAGATGTTTATTAATTCTTATCTATATTACAGTCTCACAAACTGTGAGCTCTACAGCACTTCTGTTTAACAACTAAAAATGAAGCTGTATCTCTCTCTTTCTACAAGGCCTTTGAAGGATAAACTGCCTAATTAAGAAATGCCACTTAAATTACTTTTAACCCAATAACCCATGGCCTGCAATGCAGACTTTTCTATCTATTTACAAAATACCACTTAGACTGAAAAAGAAGGACTAGCTTCTGCCCTAAAACCTCCATCTTGTCTTATATATATATATTACTATATTCTAAAACCTTAAACTCTTAAGTTTTCTACTATGTGATATTGCACACTTCTGTGCAAACTACACACTCATCATCTCAGTTCTGTCATTTAATTTTGGAAGCCTTCTCCACGGCCTCAGGTTAAATGCAGTGTTTTCTTGGGGGTCAGTGCCTGTCAGCACAGAAAGTGTAAAATTCTCAGTGGCCAGGGTTCCAACAGCAGTGTTTAATAACCAGATGGAGGTCTGGAGATGGATATTTAATAAGCACCAAGATCCTTCTCTTCCTTTGCAGTGTGTTCCTGCCTCGGTAGGACTGGGTCAGGGTGACCTGTCACTTACCTCTCCTGAGTGATGCTAATGGGGGGAACAGCCTAAAGAAAGGTGTCAAACAGGGTCTAAGCTTGTGTTTTAATTGTCAAGCAAGGACCTGCTGTTCCTGGTGCTGCCTTTGGTGAGGATGGTAAAGCTGTTCTGGTTCCTCAGATCTCATGAGCAGCAAAATGCAGGGTGTTGTTTGGCTACAGATACAGGGGCAGAGTTGGTTTCCAGTCTCACAGCTGGTAATTTTGCCTGTCCTGGCAAAATTACCTCTTTGGGTAATCAGTGTGAGATCTGTGACCACAACCCTCCCTCAGCACCACACTTCCTCTACCTGGGTGGAGAAAGCTTCTCTTTGCCATTTACTTCTGTGGGCACATGCTTTAATTAGTAAATGCCATTCCTTCCTCAGCCAGCAGAAAATGGGAGAACCCTGGACTGGGTGTCCTTAATGAGGCCACGCTGTGCTAGGCATGAATGCTTGGCAGTGGGGAAATGGGGCCAAATTCCTACCAACGCCTTCCTCCAGGAGCTGGGCAACCTCCATCAGGCTGTGGTTTGCTCCCTCACACCTGGAGGAAGGTTGGTGTGGAGCCTTGTCACCCTAACGGTGAGGAGGCATCTTCTCCCTCCCACTTTACCCCCATTTGCTCTAGTGGCAGCAGTGCTCATTAGCTTAAATAGCTCCCCATCCTCCCTGCCCTTTGTGCTGCTGCTGTGTTTACAGCCAGCAACCATCCTCCCACCCAGCCTGCTCCTCACCGTGCAGCATCTCTGTTAACCCTGTATTATCCCATAGCCTGGCTTCACGGGCAGTGGGCTCCTGGCAGGCACCTCGTTGGCATCTGAAGGTTTCAAGAGGTGGAGAGCTCAGCTCTTTGACCACACAGATGAAAACTCTCTTCTCCTAAAACTATCTTACGGGCAAGTTTGTAAAAAAAAAAATAAAATAAAATAGAAGTGGTTATTTGAAAACCACTTTTGCTTTAGCTCTGAAGAGGATACAGTGTTCAGTCCCAAACACAAGAAACTTAACTTCTCCAGTTACAAGTCCTGTGACTCTAGGAGCTGAAGGTTCAAGAACAAAACCTTTAAAAAAAGAAAAGTCTATTTTAAAAAGCACTTAAAACTTGATGAGACACAAAAAGAAGCCCTCAATTGGTAACTGTGTGGGTCTTCGCCTTTAGGCTTTTAAAAGTCAGGTAGGAACAGGACCAAGCCACAAGGAATAGCTCTAATTTATCAAGTTTCTCCCCAGAGCCACCCTGCTGTACCTCAACAGAGCTCAGTAGTTCAGGATTCCCAAAGCTTTGATGCTGTCTGGCTCCTCTTCTTTACATTAAGCCTCTGTTAGAGGCTTTGGCAGAGTAACCTGTCCTTCCTCCTCAGCAGCAAGGGGTAGTGTCCCCTACCTGATGTTATGGGCTGGGCTTTAAGTTTATTGTCCTTAAATGTTTTAATTCAGAGCACAGTTTGGCAGCCTTTGTCACACTGAGAGAGGTGCAGGGTGACCCAGTCCCTGATGGAGATTTGCCCTAATGGAATGCCCACCCTGCATTAAAGCCAGCCTTGACTGGGAAGGAGAATTAAGCTTTTCAGCTCCTGTCCTGGTAGATTTCCATCCGTATCAACAGCAGCCCGTGCTTTAGGCTCTGATCTCTCCCAGTCTCTTCCTTATGGAGATAGGGCAGTGGTGACTCCTGGTTTGTCACCTTCTCTGGTGCTGATGGGCCATCAGAGGCTTCTTGTTGCAAGACTCAGGCCTTAAACAGGACTGAAAAACCACTTAGCCATGGACTGGAGTGCTTCCTGCCCGTGGATTTAATGCTGCTCGGAGGTGCTTTCAGTTTGGGGTGGTAATGACAGCTCTGCTCTTCACAGTGCCACGTTTTTATATTCATCTTCCCCTAAGCAGATGCAAGCATCCCTAGCTGTTGTGAGGATCTAATTAATCAAACCACAAACTAAGTGAGAGGATGGAAATTGTTACAAAAACAAAGCCTGCCCCTCACTTCTCTTTGTTAGCACCTTTGCTTTCTGCTTTGGCTGCTTGCTCCCCTTTGAATGGGCAGAAGGCACTCAGAACAGCAGTGATGCACTGGTAGTGTCATAAAACAGGCAACATTTATCATCACTTATGTTTTATTTGTCTGGATCAAAGGAGAGAGACTTGTTATTTTTTCAAAGAAAGAAAAACTGCAATTTCTAAAGGGGAAAAAAAAAGTTCCTTTAATGTTTTCATAGATCATAGAGATGTTTTGGTTTAAATGGGTCTGAAAAATATCTCATTTCACCCCCTTGCCATGGGCAGAGACACTTTCCTCTGTCCCAGGCTGCTCCAAGCCCTGTCCAGCCTGGCCTTGGACACTGCCAGGGATCCAGGGGCAGCCACAGCTTCTGTGAGCAACTTGTGCCTGGGCCTCCCCACCTTCAAAGGGAAAAAATTCTTCCTAATGTCTAATCCAAATCTACCCTCACCACAAAGGTTTGTCTTGGATCTTGAGCACAGAAAGTAAGTTCTCTGTGATTTTCAGGATTTTGTCTGTCTTCAATATCTCTGCCCTTCTCTCCATGCCCCATTTTTAGTCAGAAGAGTGAGGGAGAAGAGAGGGGCAAACATCTGGGTAAATCAATGCACAGAGAATTCAGAAAATTTCAAAGTGAAAACTTTCAGGTTTGGTTTTACTACTTGGATTTTTTTCATGGGGAATTCTTGCCCTCTTCCTCTCCACCACTGCATTGGCAGGCGTGTGATGGGGTGGTTACAGCTCAAAAAACGATAGCAGGAAATGAAAATGAATTTGGGGCAGCATGGGAATGATGGCGAGATGGGCGCCTTTATTGCAGGCCGGTGCTTTCATTGGTGATGGGGTTTTTACATTCACTGCATCAAAGCTCCAGCTGGAGATTTGGTGGGAATTGTCTGGTGCTGGAGGCTCGGTGTTGCTTGAAGTTTTCCAGATTTGAGGTTGCCCTGCACCTCCTGGAGCTTGCTGGCATTTTAAAGACATTACTTAAAAGATATTGTTTTTTAATGTCTTTAAACTCTGCCCACGGCGGCCGTGTGCCACTGCTTGCTTTCCTCTGCTGGTTGCAGTTTCCTCACTGTCCTGGCAGTGGTGCTGGTCTGTTCTCTCCTCCTCTTCCCCCTCTCCCTCTCTCTCTCCCCTTTCCTGTAGATCCATGAGCTCAACACTCGCATGTCTGCAATCGAACGCGTGCTGAACCGCTTGGAGGAAAAAATCCTGACGCGCTCTGACGAGGTAACGGGGCAGGAATCCTGCAGTGATGGACTGTGGGGCTGTGCTGCTCCCTTTCCCTGGCCACTGGAGAGCCTCCTCTGAAGCCAGCCAGCATTGCAGGGATGGACAAAATCATAGAAATATTCAGGTTGGAAAAGACCTCTAAGATCACTGAGTCCAACCATTCCCCTTCCACTGCCGAGCCCTTCACTAAACCCTGTCCCTGAGTGCCACAGTGACCTGGGCTGTTCGAGTTCACTCCTCTGTTTTGGCCTTGGAGGCTGTTCACCAGTTCCAGGTGATGGAGTGCCCTAGAAAGCATTGGATGGCAGGACAGAAACAGCAGGAGATTTAACCCACGTAACCCGCTGTGCAAACCAGTGCCTTCCTTGCCCCCTCTGCACAAGGAAAATTTGGGTTCAGGCTGATTTTTCATGAAGTGCTAATTTCAGGAGTTTTGTTAGGTGATGTCTGTATCTGCAAAGCTGTGACTGCTCATTTGAAATCGTGGGACACTCAATTATTGCCTGTGAAGAAGGCACCTGGTTACTGTGACTGTGAGAGCTGAGTCAAGAAGCATTTCTGTTTCTCTTCTGAGCTGCCCTCACCTTTACCATGCCATCAAACTTGGAAGAAAACAGCTAAATTAAGTTAAAGCTGAGCAACAATGTAGAATCTGTGAATACTTAGACCGCTTAACATTGATTTTTGAGTTTCTAGTTTTAGACTCTGCACTCTTTTCCTTTGTGCAAACCCATCACCACTCTGGCAGCTGATGGCTCAGTAGAATGGATGGTGATAATTACAGGCAAGGCCCCCAGGCATGGATGAAACAATGCAATTCCTCCTATTTTTTTTCCTAAAATTCTCAGTGGGGGGTGGTCATGATTTTAATCATTCAGGGTTTCCATCAGTAATCCTGATCAAGGGAGTAAGAGGTTTTCACAGTGTCAGGTTCCCACACTTTAATCCCATATCCAGGGCAAATCAGAGCAGTGAGTCTAAACATCTGTGGGACAGGCTGAGGTCAGCTATGAAGCAAAGCTTTCCAGCAGAAAGGGTAGCAGAGCCCTGGAATAGGTTGCCTGGGAAAGAGATTGCGTGCTGCAGGTGCCACTGTTGGAGGCTGTTAAAAACAGCTCAGACAAAACCCCACCAGGTATGACGCAGGTAATTGTATTCCCATCTTAATGCAGGGGCCAGCAAGTTCAGGAACTTCTGGAGATCTCTTACAGTGCCTGGGAGTTTAATAGGATTCTTCTCCAACTACCCTGAATTGCACCTAACAACAGGGGTGGGTGGCAATGTGCCATCTATCCTGCAGGGAAATTGCTGTGTGGTTTCTCATCCCAAATGAGATTACCCAGAGGTTCCAAAAGCTACCTCAGGGAGTGGCAATTCCCATGGCTGCTTCCCTTCTCCCTGGTGGACCTTGTTTCTGGGTTGTTGTGATGTCTGCCCTCAGAGCCACCAGCCATGCCATGGTTCCTAACAAAAATGTGGCTTTTGGCCCCAAATCCCTCATGCCTGCCTTTTAAAGGGTGGGAAAAAGGCAATTTTCCACAGAGAAAACCAAGCAAGTTCTGTGCATGGGGAAAATGGGAATGGAGGTTCCTCAGGTGGAGGGTTTGTGCTGCTCAGTGAGGAGCTGGAGTGCAGCTCTCTGGGCTCTGCTGCTCCCTGGGGTGGTTTAAAGCCCCTCTGTGGGCACGCTTCTGGAGCTGCTCTGCTGGGTGGGGGTGTCAGGACGCGGGCGTGCCCCGCTGTCCAGCACGGGGGCTCTCACAACACTCCCTGCTTCTGCTCCTCCAGTCTGCTGCCCCAGAGTCCCACACTGATCCTGATGCCGAGGAGGAGGAGTTGAAGAGGAAGCTGGAGGAGTTAGCCAGCAACATCAGTGACAAAGAAGTCTCTTCTGACGAGGAGGAGCGTGAGGAGGAGAAGAGAGCAAAGAAACCAGAGATGAGTTTCTCCAGAGATCACGTGGCCAGGGATGTTCGAAAGGTAATCTCTGCCCTCCCACCCACATCATTCCAGGCTGCATCCATGATTCCTTCTGCTCTTAAAGCAGGGGTTTATTGGTTTACACTTTAAAAACCTGACCCTTCTTCTGCCCCACGTCTCCACCAGGGCTGTGCCTGTGTCTGCTTTAACAATATCAAGGGATAGGGAAGTCCCAGGCTGTTAGATCTGGACATTTCTCCTTGTCTAGGAGGCTAGGCTCTCCCAGTCTCACCCAAGAGTCAAAAGTAAAGCCTCTGAGAGTTCTTGCAGGCTGCTGCCTGTCATGGAGAGGTGTATAATCTCCACATCTACTGAGAGGAGTTGTCCCAGGATCTGGAAGTCACTGTGGAGAAGAGTCCTTGGGGTGAGAGGAGGGCTCAGTGATGATTTAGTACCAGCAGCCTTTGCCAGGCACCTGCTACAGCCTGAAATGTCTTTTCCACACCTGTCAGTGCTCCTGAGTCCCTAAATCCCTGACCCCAGTTCCACTCTGCTAGATCAGCATCTCTTGCATTTCCAGCTCTGCCCTGACTCCTGTCCCTACTCCGTGGTGGGGGACCTGTGGGGACAGGGATCAGGGAGAGAAGGCCAGGTCACAGCACCTCTGCAGTGTGTCCCCTGTTGTGCAGAGGCTCAGGATGATCCATTAGCACGGATGGAGAGGTCAGCATTCCCTGTTGGGTCTCTGAGGGCTGGTTTGTTCATCCCCTCCCTCCTGCCTTGGCTGTGGAAGAGGGATTTGTGCATTTGCTCCGACACCTCTGCTGCTGGCAAAGGAAGGAAGCAGCACCACGCTGCCCCTCTGCTCTCCTGCAAGGCTCCACTCATCCAAGGCTGTGGTGACTTTCATGGTGCCATGAAGCCTCCATTTAATGTGCATTTGTTCCTCACAACACAAAACCTGGCAGGTTTGGGTACCATTTGCTGTGCTCTCACTGCCACTGGTGCAGCAGTGCATCCTCACCCACAGCATCTTCTACTGCCTCCTTTTTCCTGAAAGCTGCTTTCAGATGATTGCTGCAGCCAGGCTTCACTTCTGGTAGGCTGAACAATCTGCATCATCTTAATAACCATTTCTAATTAAGTGCAGAGAAGTGGTAACTCACTGTGCCAAGGGGACTTAGTTTCTGTTTGAGCTGCTGAACTGCAGCAGACAGAGGCTCAAACCCTGAACTGTTTGTGTGGTATCAGTGTAAGAGTCTGATTTCTCAAGAAATGAAGCCTGGGTCCTCCAGATTTGCTATTTTCTTTGCCCCCAAGCCCTGCTATGAAGCAGGGGGGAGTATTGAGATAGTTTCTGGACCAGCCTTGGTTAGAGGCTGTCAGCATGAATGATGTTTAACAGCAACTTTCCTTATACTTACAACAGATCCAGGTTTGGATTTTGGGAGATTCTGAGGGGTTTTTGATAGGAGTTTCCTCCAGTCAAGAGGAGATCTAACTGGGAGAGCACTGTGATGGAAGCACACAAACCTAATGGAAAAAGTGAAAAAACTCTTCTGTACCCTGAAGGTACCATAAAATGATAAAAATATCATCTGGACTGAGTTAGCTGGTTCTCTGCAGGACAGCTTGTCCTGGAAATACATGCAGTTGTAAACACAACCAGCACATATGTCACCCCCATCTCCTTGGTTTCTAGGGAATTATCAGCTGGGAGAGAGATGATGAGTTTCTTGGGCCCATTTTTACATGTGTTTAGCACCTCATCAAGCCAAGGGCAGCACTTAGGGGCATTATTGCCATCAGTGCTCCTTGGGGTGGGAAGGGAGGACATTAGCCTCAAGTTCTGGCAATACAATCATTTTATGGGGTCTGCTTGTTTTTATTCTTTTGCCACAAACTCAAGGAGTTGTTTGCATCCCCGCTCAGGCCCGCTGAGGTGTAAAGCAATATGCTGCAATTAGATCTGAACTGCTGCGTAACCGAGTGGCCCTCAGGCGGCCAGGTGCTTCCAGGGAGAGAGACATGCCTCCGTAACCCCTTTCCCAAGCCTTTTAAGGTGGCTTCTTTTGTCACAGCCGTCCTAGCAGAACGCACACGGGCTGAGATCAAAGCCACGCATCCGCCTGGTGGAGAGCCCTTCAGCAGCAGCGTAAGCCTGTTAATTACCACTCCTCCCCCTTCCCGCAGCTCCTGGAGGTCTGGTGCCCCTCTCACCCCTGGCTTGTGTTGTTTTGTGCACCACATTAAAATAACATCCCTATTTTTTCCCCCCTCCCTCCCTCCCTGCCTCCACTGGGGCTCTCGCAGAGGTCGTCGGCTCAGGCTCTGAGTGAGATCACGGCCAAAGTGCTGCGAGCCATAAACGCCACGGAGGAAGCGGTGTGGGAGTCGTTGCATGGAGAGAGGCAGGGCTGTGCCCTCCCTGCGGGGCAGCTTCCAGGCCTGGCAGATGGGAAAGAGGTGGCCGAAGTGTACCGGGAGCTTGAGGAAAATGTAAGGCTCCCCCAGAGCTTTTGGGCAGCAGGGGGTGGGGATACAAAGGAACGCCCCCCAGAATTTCTTGTTAGAGGGTAGGTCAGCACTGAGAGGATGGTCAGCAGAGGGATTCAAAGTCTGCTCTTTGAAGATGGTGCAAGAGCAAAAGCAGATGCTCTGTCTTGTGGCTTTCCTTTCCTTGGTTCCTGCTCCTCTGGGCGAGGAGTGTGGTCCCCACCTTGCTGTAGCATCACTTTGCTGGACTTCAGCAGCCCCTGCTCCAGCAAAACTTGTGTCCCATTCCTTCAGTTCCTCCCCAGCACTGTGTTTGATAAGGAGTTTATGAACATGGCCCACCTCTTCACTAGGGCTGCTTGTGCCTGGGGTTGCTGGGCTCGTGCAGGTGACAAGTTCACAGCTAGAGCATAATCCCCCTGCAAGGTTTGTGTGACCCTGGAGCACTGACAGCTTTTTTAGCCATTATAAACCCACAGGAATCGATTCCCTGTGGAAATGGTTTGCATCCACAGTGCCCTGTACCAAGCTCCAAAGAAACATGGGAAATGGTTCTTTGGGGAATGTCCTGAATGGGGAGCTGGGTTTTAGGACACACTCTGTGCCTCATCTCTCGCTGGGGAAAGCTTACAAGTAAAAGCAGAGGGAGCTGCAACACCTGGATGCTTTCTGGACAAATGCAGTATCCCAGGAGAAGAGGGTTGGATGCATGAAGGTTTTGGGGTTCCCCCTCTCTCAGGAGAGGGGATAGGGCTGGGAAGGACATGAACTTTGGGCTTAGTGCTGCTGCTGCTGCCTCAGCTCGGGACAGGGGTGGGTAGACAATGGCCCTGGGAGATGTGTGTCATGCTGCCACTCCTCGGGGACCCTGGCTGAGTCACAGCTGCCTGGCCACTCTTCTCCTCTCCAAGGCATGCCACCCACCTTGGAGGGCACTGGGAGAGTCTAATGGGCCAACAACAAATCCCTGTGACTCAGGTTGGGTGGAGCATGGCCTTAGGATTTGCACTGGGATGGGGTGGGGGACTTCTGGGAGTGTGCTGCTGTGATTGGGGTGGATCAGCTGTAGTTCAGGGCAGGCAGGGGGCTCCTGCCAGGCAGTTGTCGACAGTGCTCAGCCCAGGGAAGGCTGAGAGGGCTGGAGGAGCAGCAATTGCTGTAGCAGTACTGAGATTTTGGGATCAGTCAGCAGAACAGTGGCCACATCTGATCATCTGATGTGATTGCACACTGGTGTGTTAATGTTTCCTGAGCTGCCTTGCTTGGACCTGAGTCCCTGTAGTAACCTGGGAGGAGACAAGTGGCAGTAAAACCAGAGGTTTTATTGGGATAGATCCTTTTACCCTTCCTCTCTAGGCAGCAAAGGGAGGTGAGTGCAGGCTGACCCTGCTCCCAGCAACACAGACACCCTGAAAACAGACTGAGCAGGTTTGGAAAGTCATTTTGTCTCCTTCCCAGCTCTGCCTTCACAGGACACAGCAGCCTGAGCTGCTTTGCAGGCACCTGCTCTCCCTCTGAGCACAGGGCACAAAGTGCTGCTGCTTCTCGAGCAGGTCACTGAGTTTTGGTCCTTCCTGTGTTCCCACTGAGTCTCCTACCACTTCACACTGTTGGTAATTGCTCTCAAAAAGCTCAGGGAAGGGAGAAAATGAGATGAAAAGCCATGTCAGAGCTGACTGGTACTGTCTGTGCTGCAAGGCAAGAAGGCAGTCAGAAAAGAGTGGCAGAGGCTGCTGCGTCTGGGGCTGCGTTCACACCAGGAGAGGAGAGCTGCAGGAAAGTTAATTCTTCAAGGCAATCTTTCCTTTTGCTGTGTTTCAGGTGTACCTGACTGCTGGGAAGTCCTACCAGCTTGAGAAGAGCCTGAAGGAGCTTGAGGAAGGGGCTCAGCACAGCGGCACCACCGACTCGGAGCTGTCGGAGCTGGAGGACAAAGTGGCCTCGGCAGCGGCTCAGGTGCAGCAGGCAGAGAGCGAGGTGAGGGCCTGGCTCTACAGGTGCTTTGCCTGGCCAGTGGTGGCAAACAAAGCCACTGATGGGTGCTCCAGCCACCATCTGTGTGTCTTTTCTCCTCCCTCTAAAGATATCGGATATTGAATCCCGGATTGCAGCTCTGTCTGCTGCGGGGCTGACAGTGAAGTCTGTGGAAAAGGCAAAGAAGAAGTCGAGTGTGCAGGTGAGCATGGAGGGTGGTGGCTGTCCTGTACGTGCTCCCCTGAGCTGTAGCTGCTGCCCCTGGGTGCTGGGAAGGGCTGCCTGGCTGGCTGAGGCATTCCCAGCTCTCCCCGTGCTGACAAGGCAGACTGAGCTGCAATTCAGGGTTCCCTCTTGCACCCCCAGAGACACCTCTGCCTTCCTGTCTCCACAGGCTGCCTGCCTCCATTCTCCTGCTCCTGCCAGCAGCAGTCCTGGGGAGTCTTTGGATGACATTAAAGTGAGTGTGTGTTTAATCACAGGCTGTGCCTGTGCACAGCGCTAAGCCTGGGCACAGCCAGGGTCTCCAGGGGCTGCCACCA
Source organism: Cettia cetti (assembly GCA_013401135.1). Lineage (NCBI taxonomy): Eukaryota > Metazoa > Chordata > Aves > Passeriformes > Sylviidae > Cettia > Cettia cetti. Next base: position 6,616 of record VZUI01091757.1, on the reverse strand, counting down.
AAGCAGTGGCCTCAGGGGAGACCTCTGCCCTCCCATCCCTCCCCTTCTCTTGCAGGCAATGCCCGGACTGCAGAGGTTCAGGAGGAAGTTCAACAGTCCCCTGGAAATCACCAGTAAGGACCAGTGCCCGTGGGAGATGGGGGCCCCTGGGTGCCTGGGCTGGGCTTTGGGGGATGCTGATCCTCCCTCTCTCCCTGCATCCAGCTGCAGTGGAGTCCCCTTCCCTGTGCTGGTAGGACAGCCACAGGGGAAATCTGTGCTGGATAACTGGGAAAGGAGGCAGCAGCTCGAGGGCTGGGGACAGTGGTGGGGAGCAGAGATCAGTCTGAGGTGGCTGAATCCCCCAAGAACCAGCACTTCTCTGCAGGCACCCCAGAGTCCAGGGAGACATACCTGCATTCCTTTGGCTTGCCTAAGCCCATCCTCTATTCTCACAGCAATTTCTCCCTTGCTTGGCCATCCTGGGGAAGGTATCCTTCCCTGGATGGCATGGAAGTGTTCCAGGCCAGGTTGGATGGGGCTTGGAGCAACCTGGTCTAGGGGAAGGTGTCCCTGCCCATGGCAGGCGGGTGGAACAAGAGGGGATTTCAAGTTCCTTTCAACCCAAACCAGTCAATGACTCTGTGAATCTTGGCCCTGCTGCCCACCTGATCCAGCCTCTGGTCTCTGCTGAGGGGCAAGAAGTCCTTCAGAGCCCAGCTATGGACAAAGAGCAGCTTGGGAGAGCTTCAAAGGAGATGGTGATCTGAAACTTGGCACAGCAGCTTGTGTGGTAGGGGGACGAGCACTGGAAATGCTCCATCCTGACCAATATCAGACCCATTAGGAAATTACTTTTCTATTTCTCTCTTATCTCTCCTTACAAGCTTAAAGGCAAAAGGAGTGGCACTCCTTCCAGATAATGGAAGACGAAGGGAGGGAAGGGGGGAAAGATCATTTAATGCAGAGGTGGAGCAGCATTTCCCCCATTCACACAGAAAATTAACAGTGCTTTTCCCCAGGCTGGAGCTGGTAGGTGGAAAGGTCCCTTGTCCTCATCCTGAGGAGGAGTCATCTGCTCTCCCTCCTGCAAAGGGCAAGGCAGATAAAGGCAGCCCGTGGGACACGTCAGCCCTGTGAGGAAATGGAGGGGTTTGCAATGGGGACAGACGTCACCAGGCAAACCTAACCCCCGTGCCTGGGCTGGGCCAGGGCCTGACTTGGTCTCTTCACTCCCTGCCTGGCAGGCCAGTGGCCTGGAAAGTTGGGCCTGAAGAGGTGCAGCTGGTGGGAGGCAGTGGCAGAGAGGAGATGAATGAACAGGTCCAGAGAGTCTCACAGGCTGGGGCAGGGAGAGCTGCTCCCAGGCTGGGGTTTGTTGTACCTCGGAGCTTTCCAGAGCAGGGGCCCTGGCAGTGGGCTGCAGCCAGGCTGCCCCAGCTCTCGCAGGCTGACACAGCTCACACTTTTCCGGTGCTCTGGAGAGCTGAGCAGCAGCAGCTCTTGTCTCCTCCTTACCGAAGTGCTTCCCATCACCCTCCCGCAGAGGGAGGTGCCGGGATGCATCCAAACCTGCGGCCAGCAGGGGATTAGTAAATCCCAGGTGGCTTGGTGGGTGGCTGAAACTCCTGGTGAGGTGGGTGAGGGCCTGCTGCCCACCTCTCTTCCCTCTGCACAGGTTTTGACGACTCCTTTGACCGTAACTCGGTGTACCGCGGCTCGCTGACGCAGAGGAATCCCAACGGGAAGAACAGGAGGGTGGAGCGGCTCTTTGCGGTACGGAGCGGCCCCACGGGAGGGCTGCAGGCCGGCCTGCATGGGAGCTGTCCTTCCCGCCGTGCTGATGGAGCCCTCAGCTCCCAGCGTGTGAGGGCAGGGCCAGCTGGCAGCACCCGCTGAGGTGCGGGACGTCCCGAGCCCCAGGAAAGAGGAACGCCTTGGAATTCCCGGTGCCTGCGTGGGAAGGGGCCGGGCTCACTCCGGGCAGTGGCAGCTGGAAGGGATAGGGAGCAGGCTGGGTTGGCTCAGGGTGATGTGGACACGGTGGTGGGCTGAGGTTTCTCCTTCTTGTGCCTTGCAGAAGCCTGTGATGACCCACCTGTCCTGAGGAGAGGGGACCTTCCCGCTGCTGCATTTCAGTGAAGATACAAGACCTCAGCAAAGCAAAGCCTCCCACAGCCTTCCCTGCAACACTTTCTCCTCCTTCTCCTGAGCCCCTCTCTCCCTGAAACCCTGGACAGAAAGGAAGCCAGAGGCCATGGGCAGGAGGCCTTGCTGGGAGTTGGTGGGAAGAGGAGCAGAGCACTGGGGTGCAAACGCTGGCCAGGGGCTCTCACGGGAGGATGCTGGAATGAGACCCTGGCCTGGGACAGCTCTTTGGTACTGGGCCAGCCAAGGGGAGCAGAGAGTGCAGAGCAGGAGCCACCTCCTGGGAGGGAGCTGTGACATTCAGCACAGGGACCAGGGCAGGGACACAGCCCTCGCTTGGCAAAAGCTCTCAGTGCCTGTCCCTGCTCTCTCCCAGGCTGCTGCTGAGCAGGGGCAGGAGCTGGCAGCGAGTGTGGAATGCCCTTGGGGTACCCCAGGTGGAAGAGGGGCCCAGGCATCCCAGTGCTGGGATTCACATCCCAATGGTGGTGCCAATTCCCTGCCATGTCCCTTGGAGCTTTGCTTCCCTTCCCTGAGGAGCAAAGCAGGATGAGAGCAGTGCTGGTCCCCTCCCAGGGAGCACTTGCTCTTTGCCCCAAGCCATGCAAACACCTGCTGAGGCTTCTGCCACCGTGCCTGAAGCAGCTGTGGCCATCTGGGAATGGGAGGGAGAGGCCTTGAGGGAAGCAGTGGGAGGAAAAGCTGGAGGGGTCCCTTGTTTGAGATTGGTTTGCTTTTCCAGCTCCTGAAGATATCTCCACTCCATGTGAGGCTGTATCAGCAAGATACAGAACTCCAGCAAGCAGAGTGTAGGTGCTCCACAGAGGGGTCAGCCCCTGCCAAGATGCACTTGGTGAATGAGCACATCCCCTGTCCCTGATAATGGAATTGTAGAGCCTCCTAGGACCATCCCATCCTTTGGAGGGGCTGTGGTGACCTTCAGGGGCTGCAGCAGCCCTGGGCCCCTGGTGTCACCCTCCCCCAGCTCCCCCAAGATTGTTTTCCTCCAATATCCAACTCTCCACGTCCACTAAGCCCAGTGGATCAGTACTGGCCCCATATCCATGACCAGGGCATCAGGATGGGCAGAGGGTTGCTTTCTCTTGCAGGTCACTTTGGGAGAGGTTTTTTTGCTCAGTCCCTGTCCTGTACAGCCCACACCTCCCTCCCTCCCTCCCTCCCTCCCTCCCTTCCCAGTGGGCAAAGTGGGGAGGATCACTTGCAGCTGGAGCTTGAAGTTGACAGCTTCCCCTCCATGGCCAGCCAGGCTGGATCATTTTAGGCAATTCCTGTGCATCTGAGCTAAAATCGCTTTAATTACGAGCAGTAGGGTGAATTCTCATGCAAGTAACACATTTGTTTGGCTTTGGTAGTAGTAGAGGCTGCTAGCTGCCTAGGAACTGGTCCTGTGGTCATCCCAGAGAGTACTGTAAGTCCATTGTCTGGGCTTCCCAGCTGGAAACAAAACCAGTTTCTTAATTTAAAATGAAATCCTTCTGGCCTGAAGCTCAACAGGGTAAGTGCAAACCTCTGCTGCCACAGAAACTCTCCCAGACACTGTGACTTCCCTGGATCCAGCTAGTGGCTGGGCTGGGATGGCAGCCCCTGGGCTGGAAGAAGGGAGCTCCACCAAGATGATCCAGAGGGTTTGCACCCACCCTTCTGGCATCAGGGTTCAGCCTCCACCCCAGCCCCATCTCTTGTCTGCTTCCAGCCATGACTCAAGTCCTTCCATGCCTGACCCTGTGAAGGGACCCTCACGGGAACCTCAGCAGTGCAGACCAAGGCATCGTTCAGTAGCCGCCCACGTTGTCCTTTGCTGGTTTCCTGACCCACTTGCCTGTGTAGAGATTATCATAACTGTACACTAAATCATGCAATAAAGCCAAAATTTTGTGTCCAGCACCACCCACCCATTTCCCAGTGTCTGTTTTCTCAGCACACTCGAGCGAAGGCTCCTTTCTCTTCCCATGGAATCCCAGAATGGTTGGGGTTGGAAGGGACCTCAAAGCCCATATCCTCACACCCCCTGCCAAGGCCAGGGACACCTCCCACTAGCCCAGGTTGTTCCAAGCTCTGTCCAGCCTGGTCTTGAACACTTCCAGGCCTGGGACAGCCACAGTTTTCTGGGCAACCTGTGCCAGGGCCTCATCGCCCTCACATTGAAGACTTCCTTCCCAATATCCCATCTAACCCTGCTCTCTGGCAGTGGGAAGCCATTCCCCCTTGTCCTGTCACTCCAGGCCCTCGTCCCAAGTTCCTTTCCAGGAGCCCCTTTAGGCACAGAAAGAACTCTAAGGTCTTCTCAGAGCTTTCTCTTCTCCAGGTGAACACCCCCAGCTGTCCCAGAGCATCTCCATGGCCTCCTCTGGACTTGCTCCAGCAGCTCCATGACCATCCTTGACCATCCTTGCCTTAGAACTGGCCAGGTGGAGCAGAACCAGCAGCACTGAAGCCCAATGGGGGCAGATGGTGCAGATCAAGGTGGCCACAGGAGTGATCAGACACTGGCCACAGAGCCACGGCTGTGGTGACTGTGGGTCACTGGTGGCCAGGGGTGAAGCTGGGTGGGCAAAGGGGATGCAGAGCCTGGTGCTGAGGAGGGGCTGATCCTGAAATAAATGCACTGCTCCAACTTGCATGGAAACCCTGAACCCAGTGTGGCAGCTGAAGTCACAAGAAACACGAGCCCACAGCATCAAGATTGCTTTAAATCTGTATTAAATGTTAGCAGCACCCCTGGGGTGGAGAGAGACCTGCTGAGCCCGGGGTGAGGATTTCCCTGGCTGAATCCCAAGGGAGCTGGGCACTGCATGAGATGGAGCCCTGCCCCGGGACAAAGCCAGCCCCACACGGGTGGCAGACAGAGACCTTCCCCCTGCCCACACCCCACTGCTGATATTGTCTTCACAATCCTGCCAACACGGAGACATCCCTGTTTTGGGATGTCTCCAGCCCCACTTTTATCTGTTTGGACACCAACTGACCCTCATGCTGGAGTCCCAAGCTGGCTCCTCCAGAGTCACATCCAGCAGAATAAACATCAGAAATCTGAAAAATCCATTTAAAATGGGAGTGAGGGACAGGGTGGGGGGTGGATTTGGAGCCCTCATGCCCAGAGAACAAGCCCATGTGCCCCAGCACGTTGCCTTCCTCTCCTCTCTGTATTTAGTGTTCTGCTTTCCCTAAAGCAGGCTTGGTTTTGTTTGGGGTTATTTGTCGGGTTCTTTGGTTTTGTTTTGTTGTTGGTTGTTTATTTTTTGTTGGTTGGTTGGTTTGTTTTTTTGTTGTTGTTTTTGGGGGATTTTTTTTTTTTTGTTTTATTTTTGGGGGGGTTGTTTGTTTTTGGTTTTGGGTTTGGGGTTTTTGTTTGTTTGTTTGCTGGGTTTTTTGGAGTTTTTTTGTGGGCTTTTTTTTGGTGGTTTTTGTTGGCAGTGGAAGGGAAAGGGTGGTGGTACCACTGTAAATCCTGCGGTGGAGTTCAGGGCAGCAGCGCACACCGACCCCGGCAGTGGGCGCCGGGTGGGTGAAGGAGCAGGAAACCCCCTCGTCCGAAACAACCCTGCGTGAGGACGGCGATTATAACACATCCTCAAACCATCTCCCTCAGCCAGCCTAAGATAAAAACCCGCTCCCTTCTGAGTCACGAAAATCCCTGTGCTGATTTGATGAGAGGGGACGGCGGGGAGGGGAGATGCCCCGGCTCGGTCCCCGCCGGGGCTCGCCTCTGACATCAGCACCACAGCGGCCATAAAAGCAGCCGGCGGAGGGGCTCCGGCTCAGACAGGCGGCACCTGGCTCAGCGGGACGGCAGCCGGGCACCTCTGCGCGCCTCGCCTCGGTAAGCGCAGCCCCGCGGTCCGGAGCCACGCTCCTCTCTCCCTGGCGTGATGCTCTTGTTGCTGGGAAATTCCCCAGCGCTGCTTTGCCTCCGTCTGTCTGTCCTCGCGTCTGTCCAGCCGGTTGGGGTGGGCGGGGGGTGGGTGGGTTCCAAAAGTTGGTGGCCACAGCAAACCTGAGCTGCCGGGAGCCCGGTCTGTCTCCTGCTCAGCGTGCTGCGAACTTTTCCTTCGCGAAAGTCCCTGGAAAGGGAGCTGCCGCCGCTGCCCCGCAGTGTCCCGCCTCCCGCAGCTCTCCCGCCTCGGTCCCTTGCTCTGCTCCCTCGTTTCGGGGGCTGCAGAGATCCAGCCCATCACTCAGCCCACCCTGCACAGCCCTGCTCAGCACCTCAGTGCTGTAGAGTATGGAACAGGGTGCTCCCAGGTTGTCATTGAAGCAGCCGTGGCCAGGGGTGGGTGCCAAGGTGCAGAGGTGGTCATGATCCATCCACCCCTCCATCCCTCCATCCATCCGTCCCTCCCTCCATCCATCCATCCATCCATCCCTCCATCCATCCCTCCATCCATCCGTCCCTCCATCCATCCATCCATCCATCCATCCATCCATCCATCCATCCATCCATCCATCCATCCATCCATCCATCCATCCA
>VZUI01091756.1:0-15029 GCA_013401135.1 Cettia cetti | reverse complement strand
CCCCATCCCATCCATCCCATCCCATCCATCCCATCCATCCCATCCCATCCATCCCATTATCCCACCCCATCCCATCCCATCCCATGGATCCCATCCCATGGATCCCATCTCCCCGCAGGGCCCAGCCAAGGATTCCCAGCAGGACTCCAAACACCTTTCCTGGTGTTGGGACACGCAGCACAGAGGAAGGGACACATCCCACACGTGGGGCCCTGTCCCTGCCACCCCTCAGGCTGCCCAGCTCCAGCCCAGGGAGCTGATCCAGAGCCTGGGGGATGCACGAGCAGGGGTCAATCCTGCCCTCACTTGACCCCGGGGGTCCCCCCAGCCCTTTCCAGCAGCAGCTGGGGGGGGTTGGGGATTTCTCTCTTCCTAGGACAGAAATTCACCGGTTGATCCAGTGCAAGTGAAAAGGAGGATTAACAGCAGCAGGGCAGCTTGGAGGGCTGATTTTCCCAGGACAACCCCGGATGAGCCAGGAAAGCTCTGGCCCAGCTACCTGAGCCCCCTCCCGCCCCTCACTCCGAGGCAGGCTCCACGGGAGCTGTTCCTGGCAGTTCCCCAGCCAGATCCTCACGGCAGGGGCTGCACCTGGGGTCTCCCTTCCAGCTCCGTGGTCCCACCCCACTCCAAGGCAGGGCCGGGGTCCCCCCAGACCCCTGAGTCACTCTGGGCCTTCTGCCAAGCACTGGCTGCTCCAGACACTCGTTCCCTGTGCTCCTGCCAGGGAAGGGATGGACAGGGTGCTCAGCCCTGGGATTTGCCACCCGAGGCTGGGAGCCCAGCTGTCCCCTTCCCCTTGCTCCATGTAGGACAATTCCAGCATCCTTGGCTGCCTTCTGATTGTCTCAGCCGCTTTGCCTTGTTGTTCTTGTTAAAGGCAGCTCTCAATAAGTAGTTCACTAACTCAGCCATTTGAGAATCATCATTAATTTAATATCCTTCCTCATTTATTAATGGGCCTACTTTGTCTTGACTCTCCAGTATTTCCTTTTCCCCTTGATATATTTGTAAAAGCCCTTCCTATTCCCCTCAGCCGCATGGCTACCACTAATGTTTGCTTTTCCTGCTGTCTTTAACATTTCTCTTCAACCTTAAATGACTTGGGCTCCTCTGGCTCCTGTCAGCCCCCCTGCAGGGCTTCCCCATTCCGTGCTGGAGCTGTCCTGCTGGGGGGCAGCCCCCGGAGGCAGCAGGGCCCTGCTGCTCTGGCAGCTCCTGCTGCACCCTGGGACAGCTCAGGGACTCGGTTGTGTCCTGAGAGAAGACACAGCAGGACAAGATGTCCCCTGTGAGGGCTTCCCAGAGAGATCATCCGGACAGGAGCAGCAGGGAGGGGCGATGGATGGCAGGGGAGGGGCTCAGGGGTGCACCCCTGCTCACTGCCCACCCAGCCTGCGAGCCCAGCCGTGCCTCTGGCACCCTGCCCATCCTGTGCCCAGCACCCATCCCTTGGGATGTGCTCTCCAGGTGCTGGCCATGCATGTGGGGCCAGGCAGGCTGCTGCTTCCCTGCTCCAGCTGCTGGAGATGGGGAGGTCCAGAATCCAGTGCTGGAGAGGACCACGATCCCATGATGGGGAGGTCCAGCATCCAAAATGGAGAGGTCCAGAATCAAATTATCTGGAAGTCCAGGATTTAATGATGGGGAGGTCCAGGATCCAGCAATGGAGAGGTCCAGAATTAAATGATGTGGATTTAATGATGGATAGATCCAGGATCCAACAATCCAAAGATCCACCATGCAGTGGTGGAGAGGTCAATGATCCCACAATAGGGAGGTCCAGGATTCAGTGAAGAGGAGGCCGGGATCCAACGCTGAGGAGGCCCCGGGGCCTGGAGACTCCTTGTGGGAGGAAAAGGGAGCAGGCAAAAAGTTGCAGGCAGGGCTTGGCCCAGGTGGGAGCCCGGAGCGCTCCCGAGCCAGGGTCGGCTCTGTGCTGTTGCCAAGGTGACGGGAAGCGGAGGCTTGGGATGTGTCTGTTTACATAAGAATTGTTGATTAATGAACATCGAGGCGAGATAATTGACCGAGGGAGGCGCCGCCGGTATCTCCCCATCTCCCCACCGAGTGTGGCCGCAGAGCGCTCGGGTGTCCCCAGCCCGCGGGGACCCGTGGGACAAGGGAGCCCCCAGCTGATGGCCTCCACCTGTGCCCCTCTGGAGCAGCCCCGAGGTGTCCACCGGTGGCCACAGGCAGCCATGGGATGCATCCCAAAATCCTCCACAGGCCGCCAGCGCTGCTGTTGCCTCCCAGTTTTTGGGTGGCCAAAGGAGCCCGGGCACCTCCAGGGGTGTGGAGTGGCCAGGAGGGAACCCCGAGAGTTGCCCCCCAGGGCATCCCCAGCCCTGCCCCTGCCATCAGCCACGTCCCACCCAGCAGCACTCCAGCCCCCTCTCCCTGTGGATGTGCCACATGCCAGGTGTGTCACCCTGGTGCCCCCCAGGTGTCACCACCAGAGACAGCCCATGGCACCCAAGGGGCTCTGAGCTTGGGGGCACCTCCCAGGGGATTCTCCCACTCCTGCCTTGACGGCCACATGTGGGGGTTTCAGGTGACAAGGAAGGCCCCAGGTCCCCTCCTGGGCCTGGGTGGGCGGCCTACAAAGATCCTCATGCCCAAAGCAACATCTTCCAAAGTTGCCAGATTCCTTGTGGGGAAGATTATGGATCCAGCAGCTTCTAAGGCCTTGGAGAAGCTGAGAAACGTCCCTAAGGCTGAGAAACGTCCCTAAGGCTGAGAAACGTCCCTAAGGCTGAGAAATGTCCCTAAGGCTGAGAAATGTCTCTAAGGTTGAGAAATGTCCCTAAGGCTGAGAAATGTCCCTAAAAGCACATCCTGGTTTGTTCCAGAATCTCTTCACTGGCCAAAGTCGGGCACTGGGGAGGGAGAAGGGGCATCCCTGGGACCCTCAGCCTGCCCTGCCCTCCCTGCAGCTCCAGGCAGGCTCCTGGTCCCCGTTTCCAGCACTGCATCCCCGTGGGGTTCCTGTGGAATGGATGAGGATTGGGGTGGCTGCCCCAGGCACATCGTGTCCCACAGCACAGAGGTGACCCTGCAGGAGGCAGGGGTCACCCAGCAGCCAGGCTGGCACCACGGGGGCCTGGGTGCCTTGGAGTCCTCCCTGTCCAAAGCTCACAGCCAAGGGGCAGCTGACAACACCTGGGTGGAGGATTTGGGAGGATTTGGGAGGATTTGGGAGGATTTGGGATGTGTTTGGGACACCTGCAGGTGATGCAGGAGAGCAGCACATCGGGACATCAGGGGTGGCATCAGCCCCCAAATTTCTTTGCCAAGCCTCATCCCCAGCTGCTGCACCAAAGCCTCAGGGTCTCGGATTTCAGCCCCTCAGAGCTGAAATATCTGGCCAAACCTGAAAAAATTCCTGTGTGTTCCCAAGCAGGAAGCAGAGGGTGGGCAGGGGGAGAGGGAACGCTGCAGAGGGCTGGGAGCAGGGATGGTGGCCTGCAGGGAAGGGATGCAGGAAGCAGCTGCAGGGTCCCAGAGCCCCTTGCCCGGCCCGGGCCCAGCTTTGGGGCGGTTTCCACGGCACTTCCCAGCTGCTGCTCCCTCTGCCTGCTCCCAAGGCTGTGATTAAGTGCAGGCAGACCCACAATTAGTGGGGGGCTGCTGCTGGGGGGCTCTGGGGGAGTGCTGGGCCCCTGCACCTGCCTGGTGCAGCCTGCCAAGGGAGCTGTGCTGCACTGCCTGCGCCGTCCCCGGAGCTAGGAAGGGATCAGCACCCTCCCATGGCCCCAGGCAGGGCAGGGATCAGTGTCCCTGTGTCCCCAGGCAGTGACAGGGATCAAAATCCCCGCTGCCACGAGGGATCCACGTCCTCATGCCCCCAGCCAGGGCACGGATCCGTGTGTCCATACCCTTAGGCAGGGCAGGGGTCAGCACTCCCCTGACCCTAGAAAGGACAGGGATCAATATCCCCTCCCCATTTGTGAGGCACAGCAGGGATCAGTGTCCTGTGTCCCAAAGCAGGACAGGGATCAGTGTCCCGTGTCCCAAAGCAGGACAGGGATCAGTGTCCCATGGCCAAGGGGCAAGACAGGGATCAATATTCCAATTTCCACAAGGTCAGGATCAGGGCCTGGGTGGCCCCAGGCAGGGAAGGAATCAGTTGCTCCCGTATCCCACGGCAGGAGAAGGATGGAGTCTCACCGTGTCATAGAGCAGGGCAGGGATGTGTGTCCCTACGGCCCCATGAAGGGCAGGGATTGATATCCCAGTGTTCACCAGGCAGGGCAGGGATCAGTGTCCTGAGACCCAGCATGGACAGGGATCATTGTTCCCATGGCCCCAGGCAAGGCAGGGATCAATATCCCCACCCCCCCTGCTCCCAGGCAGGGCAGGGATCACTGCCCCCATGCCCCCAGGAAGCACAGGGATCGATATTCCCACTGTCATGAGGCAGGGCAGGGATCCGTGTCCCTGTGTCCCCAGGCAGGGCAGGGATCAGTGTCCCCAGGCAGGGCAGGGATCAGTGTCCCCGTGTCCCCAGGCAGGGCAGGGATCAGTGTCCCTGTGTCCCCAGGCAGGGCAGGGATCCATGTCCCTGTGTCCCCAGGCAGGGCAGGGATCCATGTCCCTGTGTCCCCAGGCAGGGCAGGGATCAGTGTCCCCGTGTCCCCAGGCAGGGCAGGGATCAGTGTCCCCGTGTCCCCAGGCACCCCCAGCCTGTGCAGGGCCATTCCTGCGGCAGCACAGGGAGATGGCTCGGGGGTCCCCGGGGGTCCCTCCTTGCCCCGAGCCCCTCTCCGGGTGCCCCTGGCTGTGGGGTGCCCCCCTCGCTGCCCCCCAGGTGCGGGTGGGTCCCCGAGGAGGGCACAGCGCGGCACAACTGGAGCAGAGGAAATGCTGGGACCCCGAACATGGCCGGAAATAATGACTTTAAAAATGTATCATTCTGCAAGCTCATTAAGGCGCATCCCCGGCAGCAGGGGAAGGGAACTGCCGGGCCTGGGAGCCGCTTGATCTTTACAAAATGTGCACAGCGAGTGCTCCTGAATATTTAACCCCGCTGGCTCCCCGGGCGTGGCGAGGCTGTGGGGGGCACGGGGGGTGCTGGAGAAGGGACCCTGAGGACCTTGGCTCCTTCTCCGTGTGCAGGTGGGCACCCAAACACCCCCAGCTTGTGCTGGGCTGGCAGGATCCGCGCTGGGCTCCCTGACCCAGAGCCGGGACAGTCCCCAAAACCCGGTGGCACCTCAGTTTGGGATGGGAGGCCCCTGCCAGGCTTGGGATAGGAGTGGTCACAGGAATGCTGTTCCACCCCTGGCTGCGCTGGGAGCCACCAGCACAGGAGGGAGTCACCCGCTCCCTGGGGACACAGGGGCACTGGTGACACTGCCACCCATCCAGACACTGCTGCTTGGGTCTCCTTTAATTCCCAGCAAGCCGGGAGCGTAGGGCTGGGGCTGCTGCTGCCCGTGGCACCCCCAAGGCTGCCCCAGAGCCCGGGGTGCCCCGCAGAGCCGTGTCCCACCGCCACGCCCGGTCCCCAATTTCCCTGCAGCGACTCGGCCACCCTCAGCCCCCCCGGGGGGCTCATCCCCGGGACCGCATATCCCCTGGTGGCCTTGGCTCCCGACGAGGGGCTGCGCTTCCCTTCCTCTCCCCGCCGGTGAGCCCGGAGCGCTGGCGAGCCCCGGGCCCTGGGCGCTGACCTTTCGGAGCAATCGGCGCTGCGAGGCTGCCGGCGCGGCAGCGGGCGTTGCCATGGCGAAGCGGCAGCGCAGCAAGCGCTCCGCAGTCACGGGCAGCGGCTCCCCGGCAGCCCCGCCGCGTCCCCGCAGAGCCCTCGGGGCGCTGGCAGCGGCACCGGGGGGTGACACGGCTGGTGCCACCCTCCGGACCGCCGCACGCCGCGGGGTGGGTGCGTGGGCGCTCGGCAGCGCGGTGGCGCGGGTGAGGGACGGCAGCACCCAGCTGTGTCACCTGCGGTCGCTGTCCTGCCTCGCTCAGCTCCATCCCCATCCTGCCCGGCCAGAGGCTTCCATCAGGCCCGGAGCTGATCCCGGGGCCAGCTGGGGGCCGTTCCTGGTCCCTGTTCCTGGTCCCTTGGCTGTCCCGGGGACATTGGCTGTCTCCACACAGTGGAGCTCAGCTGCAGCTTGGGGAAACGTCCACACCCCATTCCCACATATTCCTCCTTCCCACCCCTCTCGCCCCTGTCCTCTACCCACCCCGCTTCGCCAGCGCCTTCAGGTGACAGCCCTGAGATCCCCCGGTCCCTGTCCCCTGCTGCCACCCCCCTGGGTGCCAGGGGCTGCTCCAGGCCCGGCGTTGGGTGCAGGGTCCCCGCTCAGGCAGCACGAGCAGGTGCTGCCAGCACAGCACAGCACAAAATCAATCGACTGCACTCGCTCCCAGAGACAGATTTACAGGGAGAACAAAACATCTAAAAATGTGCCAGGGCTCCCAGCCTGCTGGGAGAGCTCTGCATGCACAGCCCACGGGGATATTGGCCAGGCCTTGGGGCGCTCACCCTGCTCCTGCCCACCCGGCACCCCTGGGTGTGCACTGCTCCAGCCTGGCCCCCTGCCCCTCCCCTCCTGCTGGGCCAGCAGCACCCCGGGACACCCTGGCTCCCTTTGGGAATGCTCCCGAGGGTGCTGCAGGTCCTGCTGACCGCAGGCACACGCTGCTGTCCCACTGCCAGGGCTAGGGGCTGGCCAGAGCTGCCCCGGGGGTTTCAGTGCTGCTGCAGGGTTGGGATGCTCTGTAACCCCCTGCAGGCAATTCCCTTTTCTCCCCAAATCCTGCCACTGCAGAACTCCAGGCAGGGCTGAGCGGCCGATGGTTGGTGGGAGGGACACAATTCCTGCTGCATCCTTCCCTGTGCCCTCCTGCTCTGCCCCCTCATGGGCAGGGCAGCACCACGGCTGTCCCCACACCATCCCTGGGGATGTGTCGGGCTAATCCCATAAGCTCTGCATCCTCTGCTCATCCTCTTGGAGCAGCCACTGCTGGCCTCTGAAGAGGTGACAGCGCTGGGCCTGCCCTGGGCACAGGAGTCTGGGGGACTGTCACCTTCACGGGGTGCTGGTGTGACCAGGCTGTCACAGCGTGTGTGACAACCCGGGAAATGCCACCTCTGTGTGTGTTCTGTGTGTGTCACTGTGTGACAGCAGTGTGGCCCTGGCAGTGCCACCCGCGTGTTTGTGTCTGTGTGTGTGCTCTGTGTGTCACCATGCCACACTGGTGTGTCCCTGGCAGTGCCACCCGTGTCTGTGTGTGTGCTCTGTGTGTCACCATGCCACACTGATGTGTCCCTGGCAGTGCCACCCGTGTGTTTGTGTGTGCTCTGTGTGTCACCATGCCACACTGGTGTGTCCCTGGCAGTGCCACCCGTGTCTGTGTGTGTTTTGCCCTGGCATTCCCGAAAGCTCCCCTGAGCTGTTTATTTAACCTTGTTTTGGAGGTGCTGAATTCCCTCTGCAGCGACGCGAGGCCTTGTCGCCGCCAGCCCAGAAACCCGGGAATTGCACTGCGCTCCCAGGCCAGGGCCCTGCAGTTAGCACTGCTCCTGCTCACTGCCCGGCCCTGCACGGGGTGCCCTTCCCACCCCCGGAGGCCACCGGGGCTGCAGGAGCCTCCTGCACCCCAGGGAGGGCCCTCCCAAAATCCCGAGGCTCAGGCCCTCCCAAAATCCCGAGGCTCAGGCTGGAGGCTGGGATGAGGAAAAGGCCCTTCCAGGGAGCTGGGAAAGCCATGGTCACCTGTGAGGCAGGGGGTGGGTATGTGACAGCCCCAAATGCTCCCCCAGTGTCTGGGGGGGCTCCGTTTGTGCTTTCTGACCTGAACTGAGCAGGGCAGACCCCCAGTGTGAAGGGCATCCCCGAGGCTCCCGGGGGGAAGGCGTTGGGTCTCGTGTTTGCAGGCAGCACCAGGCCCCAGAGAGGGTGAGGCAGAGACCCCACAGGAGGTGGGGAGGCACCTGCATCTGCTAATCCAGCCTCCCTCAGAGTCCACTTTGGGCCCTGGTCCCAAAGGTGCCCGTGCAAAGCAGAGCAAAGCCCCAAGGAGCTGGAGCACCCCATGGCCAGGGTGTCACTGTCACGGGGTGCTTGGTGGCTCTGCAGGGCCATCAGGGCAATGAGGGAGGGGAGAGGGGAATGTGAAGGATTTCAGAGACATGGGTTGCTGTTGGACTGGGCAGTGCTGGGTTAGTGGCTGGACTCGATCTTAGAGGACTTTTCCAACCTAAACCATCCCATGATCTCCCACTGTGAGGCTCCCAGCCCATCCTGCAGCCTGACCCTGGGCACAGCCAAACACCAGGGACGGTGCCCCCAGCACAGCCCCCGTGCTCAGGGGTGGTGGCAATGCTGGGGGCACTCCTGGTATCTTCCCGGCACCCCAGGGACAGGGACAGCCAGCGCCACTGGCACAGCTGGCAGCAAACTGGGCGCAGCGAGCAGTGCCACACTTGCACTCCCGGTTTCCAGCTCGCCCTTCCCGCTGTGCTGCTGGTGCTGCAGATCCCCTGTGCTGCTGGGCCCCTCCCAGCTCCCTGCAGAGCCCAGCAGAGCTCCCTGGTTCCACGGGAGTTCCACGGGATGGCGGCAGGGCGGCACCCCGGCACGGCAAGCGTGGATGCAGCACCTTGGATGTTTGTCTGTGGCCACAGGACGGCACTCCAAGGGTGGGAGATGCCCCTGGCTGGCATCCCTGAGCAGCACAGGAGGGCAGGGGCAGGGCCAGCGGGCTCAGGGGGATGTGCCATGGCTTATCCCGTGGGATTGGCGCCCTGGGACCCAGCCCAGCACCCCGAGGAGCTGCAGGGAGGGAGCTGGGAGCACAGCACACTTCAAAGGGGAGTGGGCTGTAAATATTTCACCAGCCCTGTGCAGAACCGCGAGGCAGCAGCGATCAGAGCCAGGCACATCCGCCCGGAGCAGGGATTGGGATCAAAGCCCTGGCAGGAGCCCGGGCAGGGCAGCACCTGGGCAGCACAGCCGGCCCCTGGCCCTGGCCCCTGGCAGGGCTGCGCTGGCCTGGCACTGCCTGTGCAGCTGGGGACACCGAGGGGCTGCAGCCCCTGCCCCCAGCCCCACGGAGTGCCCACAGCTGGGCACGGGGCTCCTGCTGGAGGCTGTCCCCGGGGAGGGCCGGGAAAAGGCCCCTGGCACCCCACACCCCATCCCCCAGGGGTGGCAGCTCCCACGGGCACAGACAGAGCCCATCAGGTGTTGGGGGCACAGGGGTCACGGGGCGCTGCCAGGGCTGCCACCACTGCTCCTGCTGCCAGGGCTGCTCCTGCCCCAGTTGAAATGGGATAACTCGGCTGCTTTGGCTCCCAGGAGGCTCTGGCTGTGAAACGCAGCCTCTCCCTGGTGCCCCCCTGTTCCCTGGCACCAGGAGATGGGCTCGGCCTCGGGACCCCAAGGGCTGTCCCCAGGAGGGCAGTGGGGTTCGGTGGGGTCGTGGCAGAGGGACAGAGGGACATCCTGTGTGCCAGCAGGTTGCTCTGCCCGTCCCCACGCGGGGCTGGGAGGTGGCACCAGCCCAACGCTCACATTCCTGCACTCCCACCCACAGCACCAAGGTCTGCTGTGATGGGACCCCGCTTTTGGGGCCCCCCTCGCTGCTGGGGGGGGTTACAGCAGCCCCTGGTATCCGACTGCAGTCCCTGAGCTACGACATCCCCCCACCCCCGGGGTCGGGCTCCCTGGAAAGTTCTTTAGAACATCCTCCTGCCCCAGGAATGCTGCCCAGGGGGTTGGAGCTCCCCACGGAGACCACCAGCCCCTCCCCAGCACCCACCCCACGGGGGGGTCCTGCCCCACAGGGACCACAAACCAGCCTGAGCAGGGAGCGCTGTTCCATCTGCCGCGGTCCCAGGGCAGCCTCCCCAGGGCTCCCAGGGAACCGGCCCGGTGCCTTCCCAGGGCCGTGGCTGCAGGAGGGGCTCCCCCCGCTCCCTGCCCCGAAGCACAGGGAGGGGATGGTGCCTCTGGAGAATTCTGCCGCCCGCAGGGAGGTTTCCCATCACCAGCGATGGGGTCCCGCACCCTTCCCCCTCGCCCCGAACAGGTTTCACTCGCCGGCGCAGCTGCCGCGTCCAGATGTTGCGGGTATTGAGGGAGGCAGGGCTGCTCAGCCCACAGCTGCTCCCTGCTTCGCTTGCGATTGCTTTGGAAATATTGTGTGTGCTCAGCTCTTTAGAGCTAATCTCCATCCTGCAGCCGCGCCTGGCGGAGCTGCCCACGCCAGCCCGGCTGCTGGGCAAACTGGGCAGGCTGGGGGAGAAGGGGAGGGGGTCCCTCCGGCAGCCCCCGCGCGGGGCAGAGCCGGGGCGGGGCGATGCTGGGGAGGGGGCGAGGGCCGGGTACCACCCCGGCGATTCCTCCGCGCTTGATTGGGGCCATTAATCAACGGCGCGCTCTCCGGCAGCCTGACAGAGCCCGCGAGTGTCAGCGTGTGAGCGATCCGCTCGCTCGGCACCATCCATCAGGGCCCTGGCAAGCGCCGCGCGACACCCCCTCCCTGATTTATCTGAGGCCAATGGAGTCATGAAAAACAGCTGGTAAATCCTTCCCCATCAGCCGGCTGATTATTAATGCAGCCAAGTGTGGAGGCAGCCAGCGAGCCGGAGAGAGCGGGGCCGGGGAGAGGCAGCGCCTGGCCCGGGCCGGCTGCCCCCGGGCCCGGAGCCCTCCCCGAGGGTGCTGCCCCTTCCCTGCCAGCGTCCTGCCTGTCCCCGGGCAGCGGGCAGGCTGCAGGGGCCGCAGGGGGAGCCGGGCTCCTGCCCGCACCTGCACCCCCGGCTCAGGGGGGCACGGAAGGCTCTGCCCAGGAGCACCCAGGATGGGGAGGGCAGTTCAGAACACCTGGAATAAAAATCTGGCTCAGAACCCCGGGTTATCCTGGGGCAGCAGGGGATGAGAACCACCAGGACATGCAGCTGGGGCAGGGGGTTAAAAACCTGGGAATGCCCAGGCTGGAGGGCTCAGCAGCCCCTCAGTGAGCACACTGGGAATGCCCAGGCTGGGAGGGCTCAGCAGCCCCGGGATGCCCAGGCTGGGTGACCTCAGAACCCCCCGGGACGCCCAGGCTGGGGGGCTCAGGACCCCCAGGAAGAGCAGTCGTGCTGCTCCTGCTGTCCCATGGATGCAGACAGTTGCACAGAGGGACACCAGGACCTTTCCAGAGTGAGGGCAGGCTCAGGTTGTGGCTCTGGTGCAGGGCTGGGGAGGTTGGCCAAAGCAAGGAGGAGAAGCCTGCACCAGCACTGTGGGTAGCCATGGAGCAGCCCCAGCCTTGTCCTGGTGACTCTGGGGACACGCTGGGTTGTCCCCAACCCCTGCCAGTGCCTGCGGCCATTGCATCCCACACGGAGCCGCTGCAGCGTGGGGGCACTGGCAACGTGGCACCCCAAGATGCAGCACCCACACATCCCTGCCCTCCCAGCCCTACAAAAAATCATCCCCCGAGGCAGATGAGCCACTTGCCAGCTTTCCCCACCCCGTTTCCCCCTCACACCCCACACTGGTGCCCAGCCCTGCCAGGTTGTTGTGCCCTCTGCACTGACATAAACGGCTTGGGGAAAAAAAATCCTCTAAATTGTGTGAGTGGGCTGGAAGGAAGCTGGAAGCAGCATTTTCGTGGTTGTGTGCCGAGCAGGTGCAGCTGACAATTAGCTATCTCTTCCCAGCCTCTTCATTTAGTTCCTCAAGGTTATTTTGAAAATTGAATATTCAATTAATAAAAGTGTGGCTTTGTAGGGCTCTCGGTGCTCCCTTCCCCAGGGCGGACGCACCCTCGGAGGCAGCTCAAGAGGAGAGGGAAGGGGGAAGAAGCTCATCCTCCTCCTCCTCCTCACGGGCCCTACCCTTCACCCCCCTCCACAGGCACGTTGGGAGCTCCCCGAGCCCCAGATTTGCAGGGAGAAGATGAAGCAGCAGAAGTTGTCGTGGTGGAAAGTAGGTGACGTTGAGTCACGTTCGAGCCTGTCACAGAACACGTCGTCCTCCTCCCCTGGTGTCCCCCCCCTCAAAGCCCACCCTGGCCCCCACCAGCATCAACCCAGCCCACCCAGCCCCCGAAGCCTTGGGGAGGTGTGGGAGGGAAGGGGGGCAGCTCCTTCCTTCTCTCCAGCTCATCCTCATCCCACCCTCCCCTGCTTTATTTTATTTTCTGCCACTTAAATATCACACAGTGATGAGCCAGGATTGCTGGGAATGCTGCTGCTGCTGCTGCACAGGGTCCCCTGCCATGCCTGGAGGATGATCTCCCACACCAGCACTCTCCTTCCCAGGCAAATCCTCCGTGGGGTGACCCACAGCCCCTCAGCACGAGGCCCCTTTGCTGCAGCTCCTCCTGCACCCGCTGCAGGGGCAGGGGAGCTCTGCTCCCAGATAAAACCTGGAATGAGACCCTGGGGCTCGCTGGGGCTGCAGCTCTGAGCCAAGGACCAAAGATGCTGGAGCCTTGCTCTGTGTCACCTCTGTGTCACCCTGCTGGGACAAAGGCCCTTCGCCTTCACTTCAAGCACGGCCACCAGGCTGGGGACAAGTCAGGGCCCTCCTCCTATGATGGGACTGCTGTCCTGATCCCACAGCATTCCCAGCTTTGCTGATTTTAAAGGAAGAGCCCTGCCCTGCTGCCCTGATCCCACAACATTCCCAGTTTCGCTGATTTTAAAGGAAGAGCCCTGCCCTGCTGGCGAGTCCCCACTTTCCTCTGCATTCCTGGGCTCAGAAAATCAGCTCCAAAGTCCCACTGGAGAGGGGACAGTGAGCTCTGCCCCAGCCCAGGATGGGCCGGGGGGGAAATCGAGGGAGAGGAGCTGCAGGCTGGGGGTGGAACAGGCAGAATTCCCCACGGGAAGCAGCCCCAGCAGATTGCCAAGGTGGCCGGAGCAGGTGGCAGCAGCGTGGGGACACCTCTGCGTGTGATGGACGAGCACTGGCTCACACCTCTGCTTCCTCAGCTCTTCGTGGAGCAGGGCTGATGGCAGAGGGCTGGGAGATTTATAATGGAATATCACTCTGGCCGTGCAGCGGGGCCCAGAACTGCTGCGTGGGCCTTGGGGAGGGGGTGCCCGGCCAGGGCAGCAGCCCCAGCCCCTCTGTGCTGCCCTGCAGGTGCTGTCCCCAAGGTGCCCTCCAGCAAAGGCCCCTGGGGCTTTGTGACACCGGGGACAGCTCCGTGCTGAGAGCTGCACCCCGGCACACAGCCCCCCCTCCACTCATCCCAGCTCACCGGGGAAGGACAATTCCATCTGGGACACAGCTGCCAGCCCTGTCCTCTGCCTGCCCCCTGTTCCACCCCAAACCCTGCAGGGCCATCGATCCAGCCACGGATATTTTCGCTTACCAGGGGTGCTTTACCTGGATCAGGGCTGACAGGGGCCACGGGGATGCTCCAAGCAGTGCTGGATCAGCATCCCAGCTCAGAGTTCATCCCGGAGCTTCTCTCCTCCCTCTCTCACGTCCCCCCCCCCCCCCCCCCCCCCCCCCCCATTTCCCTTTTTCCAAAGCCTCGGTTACATCTTCCTTATTATCCTCCTCCCTGCTATCTGGGTCACCCTCCCCTGCCATTACCCCAGATAATTGTGAGCTGAGTGGAGGCCACGGGCAGCAATCTGGCAGCAGCACCTGGGAAACCACTGCCTCCGCGGACATCTCCCTGCCTTCCTCACCCCCTCCTCTTCCTCAGCTCCCGCATCCCAGCCTGCTTGTCCAGCTCTGGGAAAGCTGGCAGGGCTGCAGGCGGCAAAGAGGGATCACCAGGCCAAATCCCCCCAAAAAGGAGCTGGGGTCACCAGGCTGACACTGCCCCGTGCAGTGAGGGGTGTTTGAGCTCAGAGATGCTTTTGGAAATGCTCTGCCCCCATTTCCAGAGAGGAAATTGCTGTGCCCAAAGGCTGGAGGCTCCCAGCCTGCGCTGCTCCCCTGGGGTCCTGCTCACAGGGCAGGAACAGATTCCAGCCTCACCCAGAAAAGGAATTAAATGGCACCATCTGGCACTCGGGGAGCTCTTCCCCCTCCCGCTGGTGGGGAGAGGGTAATCCAGGACGGGAACCAGGCCATGCTGCTGGAACAGGCACCAGCCCTGGCACTGGCCACGAGGGGACACCCCCAGAGCGGCCAAGCCGGGCCTGGCGTCCCAGCGGGTCCCAACACATCCCGAGAGGCAGAGCTGGACACGGCCCCTCCCCGCAGCGACCAGAATAAGCTTTTTGTGTACATAATTATATCTCCCAAAGTGGCCCAGCCTCCTCCCAGAGCTGCTTTTAGCTCTGCTAAACCCACGTGCAAATCAAGCTGTCTGGGACCCCATCCTGCTCCTCCCTCCTGCCCAGCTGGGATGCCCCACATCCTGGGCCAAGCAGGTGCAACAACCAGCTCCCAGCCTCTGTAAGCAAGGGATGCAGAAAGGCACCAGGATTTTGGACCCCCTTCCAAAGATTCCATAAAAAAATGGATAAATCAAGGATGAGAGGAAAAACACCGAGACCTGGCTGGACCCCAAGATCCCGGGGATGGTGAATCCCATAGGATGGGGCTCTCATCCCCTCTCCATGGTGGTGCTCTGCCCCAGATCCTGCTGTGCCCTGGAGCTGCCTGGTTTCCCCCTGCCTGCATTTCCTCACCTGCATTTCCCTGTCTGCATTTCCCTGCATGCATTTCCTCGGTTGCATTTCCCCTGTATGCATTTCAATGCCTGCATTTCCCCTGCCTGTATTTCTCTGCATGCATCATCCCTGCCTACATTTCCTTGCATGCATTTCCCTGCCTGCATTCCCCCTCCTGCATTTCCCCTCCTGCATTCCCCCTCCTGCATTTCCCCTCCTGCATTTCCCCTCCTGCATTTCCTCAGCTGCATTTCCCCTCCTGCATTTCCCCTCCTGCATTTCCCCCCATGCATTTCCCCCCCTGCATTTCCCCTCCTGCATTTCTTCAGCTGCATTTCCCCTCCTGCATTCCCCCTCCTGCATTCCCCCTCCTGCATTTCCCCTCCTGCATTTCCCCTCCTGCATTTCCCCTCCTGCATTTCCTCAGCTGCATTCC
>VZUI01091750.1:0-45097 GCA_013401135.1 Cettia cetti | reverse complement strand
GGGAAGGGAAGGGAAGGGAAGGGAAGGGAAGGGAAGGGAAGGGAAGGGAAGGGAAGGGAAGGGAAGGGAAGGTGAAAGGCAAAAGACAAGATGAAAGGCAAAAGTGAAAAGAAGAGACAGGAGAAAAAAATCAGGTTCAGTTCAGCCAAAAGAATACAAAAAAAAGGAGAAAAAGATACAATGCATGCTCAAGAAATTATGAATATTAGAAAATTGTATAAAAAAGGCAATATAGAGAAGAAAAGGAAAAGCAGGATGAATAAAGACAGGATGAGGATAAAATAAAAATATTGAAGGGTTGCATAGAGATAAGACTACACAAGAGGAATCAATAGGATGCTGGGAGACCCAGAGAGGGTGGAGGGAGGAATACAAAATACTGATTACAAACATTTCATACAAGAGGATACTATAGGTACCATCAGCTATTATAAGAATTTCATTTGGCAGATGTGCTTTTAGGAGTGTTTTATATTGGGTGTTTCTCTTTTTTCCTTACTTAGTGTATATATTATATTGCTTTAGTTTTTGCTTGTTAAAAAGATACAAGTGACTTTGAGATAAAACACATCTCTAGGAACTAAGTGTGTCATAGTTTGCATGAAAGCTCTTTTCCTTTTAATACATTATTTTTCCTGTAGAACAGAACTGCTACCCAGGGACATACATTCAGAGAACCCTTGCTCTTCTTACATATGTAAGGTCATCACATAAAGTGGCTTTAGCCTCAAGCCTTATGATGATGCTACTGAAAACACATTCCAACAGAGAGATGGTCTGCCAACTTCTTAATTATATCCAAATCCAGGAGCATGACTATAGACACATTCTTAACTGGTGGGATCCTGCCTCCTATCCAAAGGCCATTTTTATGCACCTTTAAATTTTCTCTGTAATTGAAGATCCGGCATCCAGGACATGTCACAAAATGGTTTTCATGTTTGTTTTGAGAATTAACACTCACTATAACAGTATTTTGCTAATGTTTACAAGATGAAAATGGTACTCTTGGGTGGAAAATCTCTTTCACAACACAATACACACCTTTACTTCTACTATTTGTTATTTGGTTTTGCTTTGTTTTTCTTTTTAATGAGAGGTGTTTCTAATCCATGGTCTAGGATGCAGCATATAAAACCAAACTATTTGGCTGGATTAGTCATGTATGGATTTCCTGGCAGTGCAAATGACAGGTAATAATAATTGAATTAATTGAATTAATTAGCACATGTATAACACCTTGAATCTTGGATGAGCCATACAAACGTTAACAAATTAATTCTCACAACACCTCTGTGGAGAAAGGAAGCAATTATCCTCAGCCCCATTTAACCCACAGAGAGTGGTTAAATAATTGTTCTGGTTGGAAAACATATATCTCGGATTGGTACTATAGTGGTTTATGTTTGCGATTTCTCAGTGATATTGCTCTTCAAAGCCAGGTCAGTGAGTTGGGCTTTTACTCTGGCAGAGGAGAAGATACAGTGTGACTGGTCCAGTCTGCACCATCATGCCCTCACCTGCTAGGTGAGAAAAAGACATGTTTCTGCAAACCGTTTTGGGAAAAACCAGTATGTTTCAGTGATAGAGGTTAGTGTGTGACTTCAGAACTGAATTCTTCCCTCTTGTGTGTTATTTAAGTAACATCTTATTTACCTCCCAGACTGATTCTGTCAACATATTGTGCAGAGGTAAAATGTGAAATGTAAATAGAGCAGCCTAGGTGCTCATAGAATAGATCGATTATTACAAGAAGTAGTCCCAAGTTCATATATATATATAAACATATATATATATATAATATATATATATGTGTGTGTGTGTGTGTGTGTGTATATATATATATGTATATATATATATATACGTATATATATACACACACACATATATTTCAGGATTATATAAAATTCTACTGGACCTTTCAGCTCACTACTCTTCTTTTGTAATCTCACCAGTTATAATTATGGAGTACTGCTCATGTAAATTTTATGTGTTTTCATAACCCATTTTGGAGGACAGATCATGGGGATGGAAGCTACTTTCAAAAATGTACAAGTTCAAAACTGCTAAATAGGATTCCCGCTTTCTAAACCTGTGCTGATATGGCTTTGAAACTACAAACACATCTGCAGTGGTCATATTTTTTCCTATCTGTAAAGCACAGAGGGTCCAAGAGTTAGATATTCTGTTGTTCTTATAAACTGGACAATTGAGTGTGCTGCAATTTTCTATTAATAGAAAACAATAAGAATAAATAAAGCAATCAAAAGGGATAAAAGGATATTTTTTCTGAACTTGCTTTGTTTATGGATTTTTCTGAAGAAGCAACAACCCATGTATTGCTGTATCTCAGGCTTGCAGTAAGACTTCTTGTTTTTCTAAACTTCAAAATATTATCTCTTAGAAAGAAGCACACTATCTGACATATGTAATATCTACCTGCAGATCATTCTACGAGGTAAATCAAGTTCATAAATCTAGTCAGATTTAAATCTGGATGAGAATGAAACAATTAGTTAATTCACTTAAATATTACATATTTGTGAAACAAAATTGATTTCACAGTGTAGGTATAAGAGAGGTACTTAATTAATCATCTATCATCTTTGCCAGGACTTCAATTGTCAACCACAATTATGCATAAATTCTTCTCATTAAGACAGAATTAATCATACAAATCCAACTGAACTTATAAGTATGACAGACCACCAGACAGTACAATACAATACAAGTATGTTTGCAGGTCTGTAAACTCATTATTCCTGCAGTGACTGTAATGTAAAATCATCTGTGCTCAGAAATGCACTGCACTTGTTGCTGTCTTCTTTGAGTTGGCTGGTAAAATACATAAAGTTGCATTTCCCACGTAAATAAGTAATTTTAAAGCTTTCTGCACAACACCCTATCTCTCCAGTAAGACTACATATTGAAGAGGAAAAGGCTAGATGGATTTTATATCCACGTAAAATAAAGTCTATGCCAAAACACTGATGAGGAAAAAGGTAATATTTTATAAAGAAATGAGTCTGCACAACTGCTGGTAACTTCTGATAATTATGGGAAATGTGTTTAAAATTCTTACATACTCCATTAAACCGTGTCCAATTAACTGGGAAGAAATTAACAGAAAGAACCAGCAGCTGCTGAATCTCACTTTCAAAATGTTTATTGGAGTTTTCTAGTGAGGAGGAGTGTTGATATTTACTTGAATCTTTTAAGTAGAAAAAAGTAAAGTACTTAAAAACTTTATAAATATACTAGATCTTAGTAGTGCGTTCTATGTAGTCAGACATAGGGTTGTATACACCTAAGAATCGGAGTAACTAACTTATTTCCACTGCTGGCTTTGCTTTGGAGTTGCAGCTGCATTTCTACAATTGAACCAAAAGGTGGCACCAGGAATTTCTGAAAAATACGTATAAATTCAACACATTCTGACTGCAAATTAGATTCCAGGTGATCAGTAGCCAGCTAACAGCTAACTATAATTAATAATTAAAAGAAGCATTTGGAGTATGAAGGAAGCATAGAAGGAAAAAAAAATAAATTAAAACCCCCCAAAGAACAAGGGCTGTGAAGCTCAAAAACAGATGGAATAAGAAAAGACAACCTGATCAGAGACAGACAGAACAAGTTTACGAGAATGGAATTGTGGCCCTAGCAATACAATAATATAGAAGTTGAGGCAAATTAGAAAGGCAAATAAGCATGACATGGATTTCTGTGAAAGTGCTCTTCCCTTCAGAAGATAAGGTCTCTATAATGTCACTCAAGCTTGACTTTAAAACTTAAAGCACCCTAAATAAAGTTTTTGGAAAATTAGGTGAATATATGAACATTTGACCTGTACACAAATATTTAAATTGTGCCAGATGTAAAGGAAAATAAGTGTCTGAAAGGACAGCACAGAAAACATGAAATGCATCCAAAAGGTGACAAAGTGTGCCTGTGGCCCAGGGAAGGCTATACAGACATCAGTCATATGACATCCTGACCCACAAAGGCCTGCAATGGTTTTTGCAAAATTTAAAAAGTAGGAGAGAAGGTGTTGCCATGCCAGGACACATTAAAAGGAAAAACCAGAAAATGGGTATTTATTTCTAAGAAAAGTGAAAAGTTATTCAAAGGAATTTGCTGCTGGATCCTATCCAGCACATTATAAAAATCAGATATTCAAAACCACACACACACACCCCCACACCAGTGGCTCTTAACACGTCTTTCCTCCTTCTCACCATCAAGATGAATTCTTATAGGGAGACTATCACCCACTAGAGAAACGTTCACCCAAAGGATAGCCAAAATTATTGTTCTCAATATTTTGCTTAAAAGATAAAAAAAAAAACAAAACACAAATGTGTGAAGGAAATTAATTAAGTATGCTATATGAATCCAAAGAAATACTTAATCTTAAAATGCTTTACAAAACAGCAGATGACACCCACCTTTGTCATTTAGGTAAGATAAACCACTAAAATCAGTAAAGTGTTTGAAAACTCTTTGGTATGTCATGCTTGAATAAATTTGTTAAGGGATTACATTAAATGAATGAAATAATAATAAAAAAAAAGCTTCTGCTTCTCATGCCTATTTTATAGACTCCAGAGGAAGAACAACCCAGAGCACTGCTTTTCACTCACCCCTATGGCTGTGCAAATAATTAATTTTTCAGTTCAGTAAGTATTCGCTAGAGGAGGGGTAAGAGGAAAAAAAAAAGTCAGAAAAGTAAAAAAATTATTTCAAGTCAGATGGAAAAAAAAAATCCTTTACTGGAATTTCTTTACAAAATGGAAAGAAAAAAATATTTTGAGCCATCTTTAGTCTGGATTTTGGCATCTTTATAGATATAAGTCTTATTTAAAAGAAAAAAAAATATTTTGTACTAAAATACCAAAAGGATGTATTTTAAAGCTTCTCTTTTCTTCCTGTGGAAGGTCCTAAATTAGATCACGAACAGAACTCTCTTCAGTCTGTCATCATAGAGTCATATTACTGAAGAATTATTGTGAAATCATACCAGTATCATATGAACTTGGCACAAATATCCATATAGAAGACTACAGGCAGTCTAAAACATGCTAATTTAAATTTCTTTTTCAGATATTTTGGGGGTTTTTGTTTTGGTGTTTTTTTTGGGTGGGTACCTTTTTGGTTTTTTGTTTGTTTATTTGTTTGGGTTTTGTCTTAGAAAACTAGAGGGAAACCTTTTCTCTAGCTGAAACATCTTATCCACACATCGCAGAACAAATTTGAGGTTTAAAAATATAAGAGACACATATTCATGATGCAACACCTGAGCATTTAAGTCCTGCTCTTCCAGAATCCTAATAAACATTCAGTGCTGATTGTCCACATGCTTCGAGATATTTTTTAAATCCTACTCTTTATGATAAACTATCATTTAATGTGACTTGTTACCTAAAATTATTTCCAAATTCATTGAATCTATGCCCACTGATAGCTCAAAGATGTGCTGTATTTCAACTTTTTTGCAATACACTAGAACTTGAGATTGGCAAAATTATCATATTGAGAGCATTCTCAATTTTGTTATGAATACTCATCAATAGCCATGGGACATAACTCTATTTTTTAGATAATATGTTTGTCATAAATCAGGGTGATATCAAGAGCTATAAATGGAACACAAGAACAAAAGGTAGTAGGCAGGGCATTGAGGAGAAAATCCACATCAATATGGATTTCACAATTTGAGCTTGAGTGCAGTTTCAGCTCTCTTCAGTTATAACAGTAAAGGTCAGAACAGAGCACTGCTCTCTTTTCTGGGCATGACAAATACCTTTCCCCATCCCAAAGAAACTGTGCAAATAGAATTGATCACTTGAGACTGAAGTGTTCTGAACTAAAGAATCTTCAACTTTTCCTATGTTACTTTCTTTTTGAGAGTATGTTTGCTTAATTTTTGCTGTTTAATTTTACTTAAAGAGTTAAATCTCCCAAAACAAAGGACGTTGTTTGGGTTGAACCTGTTGGAGTCCAGGGCATTCCTTTGAATACCCTGGACAGACATAAACCTAAAAACCAAGGTTTGAGACCTGTACAAGAGGGTTTGAAACCTGTACAGGGGTGTCTGGGATCTGTACAGGGGGTTGGAGACCCTGACACAGAGCCCAGAAGGACAATGGCTTTGACTACAGTCCATGGGAAAAACTTCCAACACTGAGAGAGGAATTACAAACCACAAAGGGTAATAAAAAGTAGTGTAGTTTTTCACATTTAGGTTCTTAGAATGGGGATGAATGGGGACAAGATGGAGGAATCTGGGTGGTGCCCTGTGGTCATCTTCTTCTTCTTCGTTTCCATTTTCTGCTGTGACGGTGGCACAAAGTAGCTTTAGAGGGATTGGGTCAGTGTAGAAGTGACCTGTTTAGTATAGTAGGTAGATATTGGTATGAAATTGTAAATAATAGAAACATAATAATCTGTATAAAAGATGACGAGTCCCCATATGGGGGAGAGTCCTTGCCTGATGCCCGTGCTGTGAAGACCTTGGCCAGGCACAGAGCAGAAAGAAAAGATAAGAAATAATAAACAATACAAAAAACCTTGAAAACTGAACATCTGAAAACTCCATGTTGTTCCTGCATCTGGCTTGGGGCTTTTCAGAGGGCACGGGACTTTAAACCACCTAAATCTAGGGAAACAAGCCAAACCCGAGAGAACCCAATAGATACAAAAAGTCATTGCTTCCTATCTCTAAGCAAAGTGATAGCAGGCCTGGTGAAGTAGTCCAGGTGTATATATAAAATCAGGTATAGTGGCAAGCCAGACTACCCATAACACATGAGGAAACTCCTGCACAGCACTTTCTTCCTTGTAGGAAGACTAATATGAGCAACAAAAGCATGAGTTCAAATTGCCTTATTATTTGCCTTGTAGAAAATACTTCCATTAACAAGTGCAGAACTGCAGATTCCCACCAGTGTGAACACATTAATTTAGAAAAAGAAATACAGGACTTAATTGTTTGAGAAATGCCATGGTAATGAAATACCAGATTATTGGAAGTTCAGCCAGAATAGCCTAAGCAGATCTCAGCAGATGGTAAGGAAAAGAAAAAAGTCATGCAAGGGCAAAATGGAAAACCCAAGATGCTACAGCTTGGAAAAGATATCGATGATGGCAAAAATCAAGCAACATTTAACTATACAAGAAACACACATATACACTCATATATATATATAAAATATATATGTAGTCAGTTCTGGGATCAGAGAAATACACAAATAGAATTGCCTTCATCCAAATACCTTCCTTGGCATGTTGCATCAATACTTAAAGCAATTTATCAGCTTGGACTCAGTGCTCATCCATGCAGACACATTCTCCACCCTGCAGCAGGACTAATTTGCTTGGCCTCCCTGCTTTGTGGCATGGATAGACTGTTCCTGTTGCAAAGCAAGGAGAAACATTCCCTATTCCAAAAGATTTCCATAATGAAAGAATCTTAAGAATTTGGTTTGTTTTTTTGGCTAAAAAGTGTGTTTTCTATCTTAGCGTAAATGATGTAAGTTTAAAATATGGCAGTGACACGTAAGGAATTTTCTCTTAAGGGAAGAGTGCTTTTTGCCTGTGTCTTTAGACTAGCCTGAGGAGTAGAAAGTTTTCAAAAGCTCTCTGGCCTGGAGTTCAGATTCTGCTACAGCCTCAGACGAATGAAATAATCACTCTTATCCTTGAGTCATTCCAACCCATCTTGCTGAAGCCTTTCTTCTGAATGGTGACTTTGCAGACAGTATCTCCATTAGCAACCAATGTGTTGCAGTAGCAGTGGATCCCTAGGGCAGAGCAGTTGGTGCAGAGTAGCTGATCACCTCACTGAATATGATTCAGGGGAAGTTTACTGCTGAATAGCTCTGGTATGGTCTTGTAAACAGAACATTCATTAGCACCTAGAGTGCATTAAGAGAGCTTCTGGAGTTTCTTGCTGGTTAGTTTTAGTTGAAAGGAGTCCACTGTGAGACCACAAAACCAGCCAGCAAGTACTGTGAGATTCGTTCAAAAGTGCAGGTCTGACCTGAACCAAAATACCAGTATTGGCAGACTGCAGAGTATCACCACAACAGGCCATGAACAATCTGGGAGTGCAACAGGCAGAGAGGATGAAACCTAATGCAAAAGGCACTGTCTCAGCAGAGCAGGAAATGAATATTTTGTTGTTCAGTTGAAGCATTGAACTAGAGGGAGCAGAGACAGGATGATCTGGGTTGAAATGGATGTTAAAGATCACCTCCTTCCTGTCCCCCTTCTATGGGCAGGGACACCTTTCGCTAGATTAGGTTGGTCTTTCTGTCAGTGATGTTGAAATATAAATGAATAACCCATTGTTCTATTGATTGGAAACTAGAGCTCTGACAGCTTCATGCTGTAAAAAACAAAAAACCCCAGCAACTACTATTGCTAAATACAGCATTAACTAGGTACCAGCAGCCTAACAGAAGAATAGATAGTTATGTCCAATTACAGTGTGTTCCTTTTGAGTCCAGCCCTTACTTATTGAAAGATATGAAGAAAGTATTGAAAGGTAATAGGTAAAAAACCAAAAATATCTCTCAGGTCATTTTTTCTGCAAGTGACACTGCTTTTGCATTTAAAGTATGGGAGAAAAATTGCTTTGCTCTTCTACATAGGGGTTTTTACTTGCCTATTTATGTCAAGCAGGAGCATGTTATTTTCTGCATTCTTCTAGATTAGGACACCATCATTTACGATCATAAGAAATCTTTTGGAAAGTTGTATTTTTATGATTTAATTTTATACTTTCTGTTATACTTGGTGCACATTGATTATAATTACAGTTTACAGCTCATCAAAATAGCAGTGTTCCCATACATAAGAGAAGACAACATCTTTTTAATCATGGTTAGATGCTAGATTCACAAACACTTACTTAACAGAGTTTTTACTGAATTTTATTTTTAAAATTTGCTGAGTTCTTTAAAATTTTTTTCTACCTTAGCAGGTAAGAACAGGCAATTAGCAATTCTGTATTTTATCACAATTGCATACAATATTTAGGTCTCCTTACTTATATTTACATTAAGACAAGTGTTTCCTCAAATGTGATTCCATTTTCTGAATTCATAGCATTTCATTGTATTTAAAAAGTACATAACTGAAAGATACAAAATTCCCGAGTTTTCCACAGTTTGAGAAACAAGACGGTTCTTAAAAGAGTGGGGAAAAAACCCAAAACAAAACAAAGTGAGGCAGCAGCACTGACTTAAATCATAATTGTTCTGAAATTTAGTTGCATAAGGCAAGTACAGGTCCACTGAGTTCAGCAGAGCTACATGCCCTTGCACTGCTTTAGAATGCAGTCAGGGTTATTAAACCCACCTCATCCCTCCCCTTTCTTGATTCTGCATTTTGCCCTTGCAACTTGAAAACGGACTGTTAGAAATGCTTTGCATTCCAATGTCTATTTAATCACAGTTGATCTATTTTAACAAACTTTTCAAACACTGTTTCCGGATCTCTATTTTTATTTTTAATAAGGCTATGTAAAAACCGAGTATAAATAAAGCCCTAATACAATAGTACTACATAAACACATGTGTTTTGCTCAGAACAAGAACTCTGGAGAGATAATTAACTCAAATTGCAGGGGTTTTGTCCAAATGCTTGCAGTTACTGACAATTTCCCCACTTTTAACTACCTTATAATTATAAGTGGTCTACATGCCAGATCACTTTGTCATTTTTTTCTATTTGCTAGCAAGAAATAAAAGCTCGAGCTGTAGTCTGCCTTCTTTATTGTGCCTTTTTTATTCTATGTTGTGTGATCTCCATGGTTGCTATTAAAATGAGAAGAAAGGATAAATCTAACCTCAAATTCCCTCCAATTGATATGTTACTGATTTGTAAATCCCATTGAGGGCCAGCAATAGCAATGACGGTCACTAATAACTGCACTTGCATGTCTTAATAAAACATACAAAATCCTTTTACACAACAGCCATTATTTCCACATCTGAATACTCATTCATAATGAGAGTGAGCTTTTTTA
The DNA here is from genome assembly GCA_013401135.1 of Cettia cetti. Taxonomy (NCBI): domain Eukaryota; kingdom Metazoa; phylum Chordata; class Aves; order Passeriformes; family Sylviidae; genus Cettia; species Cettia cetti. Next base: position 35,067 of record VZUI01091750.1, on the reverse strand, counting down.
ATATTCCTTTTTTTATATAGTTTTATTATTATATAACAATTTATGTAATATTCAGGACATTATATTTTCTTTCTCATGTACCTAGCCACAATTGTTATGCCAATGGTGTCCCTAGAACATGGTCTGAAGTGTTCGCTTATCATTGATGGTCTGGCAAAATAAGCAGCAGGGGGGGTTGGGGGTGGGTGGGTTGGGGTTCTTTGTTTATTTCTTTTTTTTTGGTAAGAGATATATTTGGTCAAGTTAAGGTTATGCAGTAGCTATAAAGACTGATAAAGACTGATAAAGACTGTTAATGCCTGAAAGACATTAACAAGATGTTACTCATCTTGTCAGCAAACTGAACTTCCTGCTTTTAGGTTTTGGATTTGTTGCAGGAAATGCTTCCATTGCACTGAATGTAACTTCTTGATAGATGTTTATTTCACCTGAGCAGGTACTCGGATTCTGTTGTCTTTACATGTGTATTATACCAGCAGGTCTTTGTGAATGGACAGAAAAATGGGGTTTTTTTAATTTTTGAGGAAGTCATTAAGTTTCCATGATGGCAACATGAGTATTAAATATCTATCACTGACCATCATAATAAAGAAAAGGCAAAACCATCTGCTCTGAACATCGTAGTCCTTTCTCCTGGATTTTTTTTTATGAGAGTTGATGTATAAGAGCTCCAATGACGAAAAATTTCTATCCTCCCTCTTCTCAGCTCCTAAAAAAAAGATGGTTATTCCAGAGAAAAGCTCAGTCTACTAATATAAGTTGATTCTAATAATGATGAACTGCCAGTATTCTGTGTAAGCCACATATTCAAGTATGTAACACTCTTTGAGGACCAATTTTCCATCGCCCTGTGGTGTTGTCTCTTTTTAATGAGCACAGAGGGCCGAGGGAATAACTTTTTCAACACTGTTCACACTCCAAGTGTCATGATCAGATCCCACCCAGCCAGACCAATATCAAAATTGTTTCATAAAATGTCTTAAAATGAACTTTTAAAAAAGTAATGGTACAGCAATAGTAAATGGTTTTCTTCTTCTGTCAAAGAATTACTCAAATACAATGTTTTGAGAAAAAGAAACAGTACACATGAACACTTATTTGAAAGACTGTTTTTGTTTTTCAGTTGACACAAACAATATTCATAAAGTTAATTTTTCTTTTTACCTCATGGAACTGATTATATTGCAGCCAACTTCTAAATTTTATGCATCAGTACACATTTCGAAACAAGCTTTTTGTATTTGTGCCATATAATTATAGTGCATATCAATGCAACATAGTTATTACAGCAAACAAACAACAAAAAACCCCACCCCACTTCTATTTTGCACCCGTACAGACCTAAAGCCTGAATAACTAGTCTGGCATCTTTGATATGACAAAACTTTTGCCGACATTAATTGAGCTAGTACACCACACTCTCTAAGGCAACCTCATTTCCTTTAAATGGATTTTGTCACTGTTTTTCTGGACTTTAAAATTATTTTGATCATTTTAACTTATACTATATACATTTAATCACCTCTCAGTTGAGTAGTCACCACTTAGGCAGAGGTTCCATCAATATGAAAGAAGGTTACCAAATCTGACTGTAATTTGTCACCCTGCTTTTCAACCTTCAAGACTGGAGTCAGAACTTTCTCAGACATTTTCATGTAAACAAGGTAAAGTTTTTCAGAGTTCTTTATCTTGTTTACATTCCTTTCTGTAGGAAGGACAATTGATGGACACTTTCTAAGACCAGTGGAATTGAAGAGGTTGAACCTCAATCTTACAATGTGGTCTCTTCTCTAGAAATCTATATAAGCTGAAAGAAAAATTAAACTTCCTCTTTTCCTGCTCTGACTCTGTGGTGGTCACTGCATCTCCCTCATGACAGTATTTTGCCCGTAGTAATTAATGGCTGTAAAAAATATCCAAGCTACAAATTTATAAATTATGGAGACATAAAATTTAAGATCTATTTCTAACTCAGTCTAGTTCTATTTCAATAAAAGAATTAAAACAAGATTTAATCTTATAACAAAATATGTTAACGAGGTATTCTTTATTTATCCCAATGATTGAGTGTACCCTCCCAACTTCTTGTGTACCCTCAGCCTACTTGGTGGTGGGGTAGGGTGAAAAGCAGAGGGGTCTTGGCTTGTGCAAGCACTGCTTAGCAATGTGTAAAGGACAGTAACTTGTGCTGTTTTTTCAGCACAAATCCAAAACATGGCATCATGCAAGAAGAAAATTAACCAGCACATGGACTTAGCCCATATGTATAGAAAGTAATCTTTTTCTTTTATGCTACTACACTTTCTCAGCTCACTATTAAGAAAATAATAATGATATTAATAAAAAACCCTGAAAAAACCCAAATCCCCCAAAACCCCCCTCAAAAACCAAACCATACCAAACCAAACCAAACCAAACCAAACAGAAACAACAACAACAAAAAACAAACAAACAAACAAAAACCCACACCAAAACACCTCAAAGTCATCTTAGATAATTAAATTATATACATACTATATATAAAAATGCTGAAAACTTTCTTAGAAACAGTTATTGAAATTCAATGAAAAATGCCCACATTATGCTATTTGCTTTCTCAGAAGAGCCAGAAAAATACGTTTTTCTCCAGACTGACTCTGATGAGTTGCATTGCTACTTGTAAGTCTATGTCTTGCACTGGTTATAGAACCTTCTGGTGGTAGTTGGCTGTAAGGAAAATACTTAACTCATGACCTTGCTCCTGTTTTTCTTCCCAGTGAAATCTATGGCACCATCAACCTCTAAAGGAAGAGTGGAAAGCAAGAGATCCTATTCATGCACTTCTGAGCATGAAAGAAAAAGAAAATTAGGAGATGAAATACTGACCCTAGTCAGTAAAGCAACATTAATAGAATAAGTTTAGGGGTCGTATTAACTACAGTGAAGTTGTTCCATCACAAATTTTAAAGATAGCAGCCATTAAAGGCAAAAACATTGTCAAAAACAAAAACAAAAAAAAAAGTGAAGGAAGGATAAATGTTAGGGGAGGAGAAACAAGACAACCTTCTAAAAGATCAGCAGGGGTGATAACAGGAAGAGAAAATGTGAGGGAATGTTATGTTTGATTTTGCATCAGTAGACATGGAAGGAGTGTTGTATGATCTTTTCTATGACTGCAGGGAGAAAACCTCATGAGAAGTGTATGATATTTTCTGTGACTGTAGGGAGAAAACCCACTGAGAAGTGTTGTAAGATCTTTTCTATTACCAAAGGGAGAAAATACAGTGATGAACACAAATGAAAGGAAGAAAAGAGTTCCAGGATACAAGTTCACAAAAAATGCCAGGAGAAGGTAGTTTCCTTCCTAAAATATGGACATGAATAAATATTAATGTTTTTATATGCATGTATATAAACTCCCCACACACATTATTTTATATTTAATATATAACATATTATATATCATATATATACACACATTTAGTAAATATACCCTGCCTCCTTGAGAAAGTAGCTTAGAATAATAAACATAGGTAAATTAGAGATTGTAGTAGTAGATAGGGTGGTGCAAGTCTTAATGATATTGTCAGTGAGTTCAAACTTCTTCTGGAATATGAGAAGAATGTTTGAAATCCTTCAAAATACTCCTACAATCAGTATTTCTGTCAAACAGCTCTGTTTCTATGGAAATATTTCCACAATATGGTACAAACTTTGGCCAATATGCAATTTTTCAGAGCCAGTCCCTTGGTTCCCCTCTTCTTGTTCAGCCTCAATTATGTTTTTAGGTTTCTTTGCTTTCTCCTCTTACAAAAGGAAACAAAAAAACCCACAAAAAAACCCCAAACTGTGGTAGTTGATTCTGGCTGTATTAAAACCTATTGAGAAAAGAGCTGACCTGCTGCTGAACTCAGATAACAAGTAACTTATGCCAGATAGCTCATGCCTTTTAGAGAAAGGACACAGACAGAGGCAGTTGCACTGGCAACTGAACTGGCTATTCTTCTATTTTCTCTTCATGAAATGAACAGATAATCCAGTCCAAACTCCAGAGGCATGAGGAATACGCAGGATGGTAGTGAGATTTCAAAAAGCAGTGAGGAAGACATTGAAATATGTTTTTCATTCACCAACTTGTATTTAGATTAATTATGCTGACCTCTTCCACATTTTTTCCTTTACGTACCTTGTCAAAATTATTTCAAGTAAATGCAGTCTACTGACATGGATATATCTAAGCTTACTCTCATTTCTCATGAAAGAAAGAATAGAGATGTGCCTGTTAGTGGATAGGAAGGCAGTAGTCTCTGGGTCTTAACTATAATAAACAAATCCTTCCTTCCCAGGGTATTTTCAGAAACATCTAAGCATGAAATAACAGTTTCCCCTATGTATTGAGGAGCTGCTGGAGTTTTGTGAAAAGCACATTGCACTAGTAAGTGTCAGGTTAAATCTGATTTCTAGGTAGAAGAATTATCTATGATGTACTTCATCTAGCAGCAAAGGTGAACCCAGATTTTTCATCTATATAACATTCTTTCTTAGATTTTAGGAAAAAAGGTCAATCAAAGCAGGGTGTTAATTGAACAGCAAAAACACAGAAATAGTGACTTTTTGATAGGAAAAATACAAAAAATGGAAGAGTTGTGTTAAGCACAAGCTCTGTGCTTTTAAGACAAGTTATACATCTAAGAGCAAATATCAAATATTTTTAGCATTAATTCACAATAAGAACTGCAGAAGATTCAGTCATTAAAAGGAAGAACTAAAAGAATTTTTGAAATTTTTTTGGGCTCAGAAATTTTTATCTTGTAAAAATATTTTAAGAGGCAATAAAATGAAATTAAGTATTTTCTCTGCAGTTACTCAATCCAATTTTGTGGATAATGAGGCAGCTTTTTATATCAAATAGTAGTGAAAAAAGCTCCAGTTTAAGAAATTTCCTGTATTCCTCATTATTTTTTAGCTACTCAGTTAAAAATTGCTCATTTACTTACCATTAACCCTGAATTTATTTAAAAAATCACATAGAGACATATATATTCTTTTTACAATAACTTTTTAGGAAAATATTTCTGAGTTTGATAAGATAAAGTGTATAGAAAATTTTAGATTTCTTTTAATTAATGAAGCAGAGAACTTTTCTTATTACAAATTGGGTAATCTTTGTGGCAGCTTAAGGAAAATGTGACCTAATTTTTATTTATGATATGAAAAATCGCAGTATATTTGAGGAGTAGAGAGATTTTTTAGAAGCTGAAGACTAGGTAAAAATAAGTATGTAATGGTTAAATGATTAATGGTTATATGGTTATATGGTTTACACAGTTGGGAGTTTAAATGGTACTGAATTAATGATTTAAAACTGGTATGATGAGTATTGATATTTCTGTTAAAAATATTACTCCAATTGTTCATTTTATTTATTTTGGTTTTCAGCTATAATGTAGAGTTTCTACAAAAATCCAATTTCAGATCAAAGGAGTTTAGTTTTCTGAGTTTATGTTTAGTCATGCCCTTTGCTTGTCTTCTGAAACTGTAATTTAGAACACAAATAAATCTGTGTTTAACTCTTTAAGGTTAAGAGCCTTCTCTACTGTATTATCATGCTTGAGCCTCAGGACAAGACGTCCAGCTGTGTCTGGTTTCAGCACCTGAATTAGAAGATCTCTCTTTAGCAGAAGCTTGCTGGAGCCTGTTACTAGAACTAGAAAGTGATGATCTGCAGAGGAGACACTGGAAAACTCCCAACTTTTAAGAATTTAAACTAGCAAAAACACACATTCATATCCACGTGAACCTTTTCTTTCCAGAACTAAACCAAGGAAGTTTGTGATCAAAAATCATCCAAATGGTACCCATCAGCTGTTTCATTAAGTTGCAAGCTGCTGTTCCAGCTCTCTCTGTGTCACAGTGACCTGAGATGGAGTAAGTAGCACAGATTCCATACTCCACTCTATTTGATATGAAACTTCCCCAAAACCCATTGAGATAGAAAGGTTCTACATTTGTTTCAAATTCAGAGATGTAGACTGGGAGCACAGCTAAGGCCAAGTAATATTTTAGCATGAGATAGAACAAGAGCAGAGGCTTTTTCTTCCAGTTGTAAAAAAGATGTGAAGAAAGGGAAGATGTTAATGGGAGACCAGGAATATTTGTCTGTTCTGCTGAACAGAGCAGACAGATAGATGAAGCATAGAGATTGTCTCTAAAGCACAGGGTTAGTACTTGTCTAAATTTTCTAATTTTTTTATCCATTCCAACCAAGGAAGGGAGAAGAACCATGCCATAAGGAAAACCCACATTTCTTTTTAATTAATGAATGTTTTCATCATGAAAGTGTGCTAATCACCAAATAACCAGGGACATTATTTAAATACTTACTATAGCATTATGAAATAGAGGTTATTGAAAATGTACACTTAGCTGCTAAAATTACTACAGCATTTATGTTCCCTGCATTAACAAAATGTATTTCTTATATTTGGTTTTCAGTATGCATTTACAGACACGGAGTGAGGCCGTTCATGCTTTATTTGTACTCAATTAAGTACATGCTAAGAAAGAAGAGATGTCACTCTGACTTTAAAAATGTTAGCAAACAGACAGGAGTTTAGAGGAACTTAAAAAACGATTCAGTCACAATTTTATGCACATCTGGTACATAGCACAGAATCGAAACATTTTGCCTGCAAAACTAAAGGCATTTATCAATTCAACCTGCCCAGGTTTTGTGTTTCAGAGGCTTTCTCATGGGATGGAATCTGACATATAATCAGTAGATATTTATTCTAACGTTACCACCTAGATGTCTAAGGGTCTTTTAGGCTGGATGAGGAACAAAGTTCTCAAACAAAAAATGGCAACGCAACCACATTATTCTGAACCAAAAACAGCCAGACACCTTAAACGTCACCAAAATAAGGAAAATTGAAAGCCTGTGATGGAGTGCCTCTAAATTATAAAACAATATTACAGCTGGTAGCAGAAACAGCAATACAGATGTATTAAGTCTGAGACTGTACTTACCAGAGTAAAGGAAAAAGACTTCTGACCATAAGGAATTTACCATCTATAAAAGTCATTGTCAGAGACTTAGCAAGAGATACAAAACCTTTTAAAAAGAATGTCTCTTAGATTTTAAATAGACATGAAAATAGTCAATGTGAGGAATTGAATTTATGGGAAGAATGAAAAAATACAGTTAAAACTTAATGTTTAACCTCTCACAAATTTTGTGTGAGAGGTTAAAATCACAAAACTTAATGTTGCAAGGTTCCAACTTACAAACCAACTTTTGCTTCAGCACAACTTCCATGTATTTTCCAAAGGAAAACATATCACCTGTTTCACAAAAATCTAGGTCTCCCAAGCCATACCAACAACAGAGAGCCACATTTTATACTTTAAATAATTCAATTTTGCCTGCATCACTGGTAAGAGTTATTGAATATAAATACATATTTCTTCATTATATATGAAATCTTTTTTTAATAGTTTTTAATAGCTTTAATGCATAAGTTATTTTTCTGTGCAGGAAACTTAGGCAGCTTGGACTGCAAAATAAAAAAAAATGTAGAGTTAGGTTTGAGTTAACATCAAGCTACTGTCGTCACTGTAGATGCTCTACATAAATATCATTTATTTCATTTCCATTCCTTAGCTCTTAGCAGGTAGAGTTGTAAGTATATTTGTCATTTATAGAAACACCTGCTGGATTTTTTACTCCCTTGTGGATATTATGCTCAGTTAGCCATACAAAATTTGGTTTCAATATTTAAATATTAAATACTCTGTTTTACTATTTGACACTAATAGAATCATTTATCTAGAAACAGAGGAGCTGGTTAAGACAGATACTGAAAACACTGGATTATGAGTCACACACCAGACATACATTAGGAGTTACTTATTCCAGTTTCTTTTCAAGCTGATGATTTTTAGGTTTCTAGTGATTCAGTGTGTAGGCTTAGCAGCAATGTAACTCAAGACCAGGTGTCTTCCCTCAATTAAAAAATGCCTACTTTTTATCTACATTATAAATAAAAATACAACTAAGAAGTGTATTTGCATATATATAGAGAGATATATGTATATATAAAGTACTATTGTAAAGCTGCACACACTTTTTTTTTTTTTGGCTTTTTTTTATTTTATTGTGGTGGAGTGGCACTGAATACAGTCATCTGCAGTAAAATGAAGGTTGCCTATGGAAACTTCTCACAACTTGTGCATTTGACCTTCTATCAAAGGGCTTCTAAAGAAAGAACCATGAAATCATCCACAATATATAGTTCATATTTAGTCGGCTGATAAACATACAGAGGTGAACGCTCCACATATTCTCAAGATCCAGAATTTTTCAATTACATTGCTATCAAACAGATATATGAACTATAAAAAAAATAACAAGAGTTGGACAAGACAGAATAAACTCAAATATGCTAGCAAAATCTTCTAGCAATCCTTCAAAGATTCGTAATAGTACTTCCTTTTGTGTACACATATGCACATGTCTTTTTTCCCCATTTCTAAACATTTTATGAAATCAAAGGGTCTATAATTTTTCAAAACATATTGGGGTTTTTCAGTAAAACTTGGGCAGCACATAAAGAAAACAACCAAAACAGCAGCAAAGAAATATCCTTTACTGAGCTAATTACTATGCTTTATACAAGCAAATGAGGTCTGAAATTTTCTAATTACATAGTGAATATATGAATATTTCCTGTGGCATATGGGATTTAAGGAGTGAGTTTGAGAAGATATGAAGGGAAATGAGGACCTTGAGAGATCAAGGATGAAGCCATCTTGATTCCATTCCAATAATTCCTCAGCTGCTGTCTGATTAAAATGAAAGTGAATAATCAGACTTCTTTTTTTATTATCATAATACTTACTAGGACACTTATTGGAAAAGTCTTATAATAAAGGTCAGGACTTTGCATGATGACTTACTAATTTACTAGTTAATTACTATTATTTTTGGGTTTTTTCAGAATTTAGCCCAAGTCAAGTCAAACTTGGTTAGCCAGTAGAAACTGCAATTTTTGTTGCAAGAAGTTGGAAGCAACTTAGTGTATAAAACAAAATTATTTCTTAAAGCTTTGTGTGAGAGGTTAAAATCATAAAACTCCAGAGTAAAAAAAAAAAAAAAAAACTTGCTCAGAGCATAAGGGGGGAAAGGAATATGAGGTATGCATGCTTATTTCTCCAGAATGTGTGGAGTTTCATGGGAGCTTTTAGTTATCTAGTGGTGTTCACCTACCACATCTCATGCATTCCATGGGATAGAAGGATTTGGGAGCTGGTTTACATATGCAAGGAAAAGCAGGGCCAAGTATTGGTCCTGGCTGAGCAGCAGGACCTGTTTAATTCCTTGACAGTCACAGGCAGTGCTTTGGGGGTAAGCCTCTTCTCTCAGGAAACCAGTGACAGGACAAGGGGGCATAGCCTCAGACTGTGCCAGGAGAGGTGCAGGTTAAACATCAGGAACAATTTCCTCACTGAAAGGTTTGTTAAACATAGGAGTAGTCTGCTCAGGGAGGTGATGCAGTCACATTCCTAGAAATGTTCAAGTGCACTTAAGCACTTGGGGTTAGTTGGTCTTCTGATGTTTAGTCTAAGCTTGAACTCAATGATTTTTGAGTTCTTTTCCAACCTTAATAGTTCTTTGAATCTATGATTCTAAGTATGTTGTTTCCTGCCAATAGCTCTTCCTGACCTCCTAATGTTTCTATTGGCTCTGCAGGGTAAGAAAAAACCCTTTCCTATTTCCCTTTTTCTCCTTCCCACCAATAAACATAATTTCCTAGCAGCAAGTTAGATCCAATATTTTTAATTTCTTATTTACAACATAGTAAATCATATACATGCATGAACAAATGCAAAAAAGTGAGGCAACAATATGTTCTGAAGACTGATGAGAGTAATCAAGATGCTTTTGCTCTTTCTTCATGAGAAGATTAATTATACTTCTAATATACTCAGGTATAACAAGCAGAGCAAGAGCAAGATATTGTCTCATGGCCTCCTGCATGATTTCATGAGCTTACATTGATCTGATTTTCCAAAGTTGGCAGGGGTGTGAAAGAACAGGGAAAGAAGAGGAAACTGGCTATGTACATATATAAAGTAAGCATGGGTTACTTTTTTTCCTGTATGGCAAGGTTTCTCAGCTCTAGCTCATGCCATGAAGCACGATGGAGTCTCCCATCTTGCTAGACAGCTGAAAACAAGGCACATTTCTCTATAGATAAAAATCTGTTACAGAACACCTGTATAGCTGGAGGTTTTCATGTTGCTAGCATATTCCTTTGTGGGAAAAGTTGGATTTAAAACACAAGAGACTACAACTTGTCAGACATTCCAGTTCCTTATTCCTTATATGCTATAAAAAACATTCTAAAAGAAAAATCTGTGTTCCAAAAATATGCAAAAGAGCATTAAGGGGGGGTTGTTTGTTTGTTTTCTTTGGTGTTTTTTTTTTTTTTTTTTTTTTTTTAAGGAAACAGGGTAACTGACCTGTGTCATCTGCTTTGCTATGAAAGACTGTCTTTTTTTTAAATTATATTGTTGGAAGTGTATTAAGAGTCTAATAGAACCCTATTGCTTTTATCCAACACAAGGTCTCATTTCAAAACAAAACAGAAAAGATAAAAGACCTGGCTTCATGTACAGTTCAATATCTTATTACATTATTTGATGTTTTAAATCCCTTCATTTTCACTTCTATAGCTTGATTTTCTGGCAATCTGAACTCTAAAACATATTTAACAGTGAATCTCACTGCTGTTTTCACTAAGGCATGCATGTGTAGGGCAGGGCAGACAAGCTGGTCTGAATGATTTTGCCCTCTTCCACCAGCACCATGTCAAGTGGACAGATTAACTGATCTGTAGTAATTTTGAAACTTAGGCCACTAAAGATTTGTTAAGCAATTTTATTCTAGGAAGAATGACCCTTTATCTAATGTGCTTTGTGTTTGGAAAGGCTGTGAAATGTTAACTCTAGTAACATTCCATAAAATATTTCACAGTACAATAATAAAAATGTGCTTGCAAGAATAGGACAAATCAAAGAGATAATGAGCCAAAATAAATTTGCAAAACTATTTTACATGTCAAAAAGTAATAAGACGGTGCAGTTCAGTTAATTTTATTTGCTCTTTTCAATTGTGAGATTTTTACACAGCGTTTTAAATATTTTGTGGAAGGCGATCCCAAAAATTGCTTTTAAACAGCAATTTTAAATATCCCATCAAGGTAAAGTATTTATGGAACACCCATTATCCAAAATTCTATTGTCAGTTTGCAATATTTTCTAAAGCATGCAGTCCAAGCAGTGACTAAAACACCCAAAACTTTAATGTGCATCTTTACAGGTGTGCATGTTAATTTCTCATTTAAAATCCCTGAAATTATTTCCTTAGTATTTTTCATTTAAAATATGTCAAATAACAAGCATTGAGCCTTTTCTAGGAAATATGCAGCAGGTCTTCAAAGAGCTTCACTGGTCCACACAATTTACATGACAATAAAACTTATATTTTTTCATGTTTATAATTTGTGTTGACAAGCACTGCCTTTTTTCCTGAGTCAACTACCACTATACAGTTATTATTCTTTTCTACATCTCACTATTTAACTCAGGCAGCCAAAGACACTTAATAATTTTCTTAGATCTATTATGCAGTAGTCTAGTTTGGGGGGTTTGGTGAAAAGTGCTTGGGTTTTTAAATTGAAATCACTCTTCAATGACCACTCTCTTGAAAATAAACATTTGACAAGAATTTTTTTTTCCACATTTCTTTTCCTTCCTTCCTGATACTACAGCTTCAGTATACACTGGCCAAATAACTTTCTGCTCCTCAATTCTTTGGAGAAACTTGCAGCTTAGAGAGAAGGACTACATAAACCAGCAAGGAAGTATGGTGTCCCCCTAGCTAAAGCAGGTGCTAAAGCATTTGTGATTTTGTCAGCAGGAACCTATTTGCAGCACATGTACAGAAGAACATCTATTTCTAATAATCAGTGCTGCTCCAGGCTCCTTTTAAGTCAATGTTGCTTTACGTGACTGCTGCCTTGGGGCATAATTTCCTCTACTCAGTGTCATCATACCAAATCCATTTAGCATTCACAGGAACTGAACAGAGAACAGAACAAGAACAGATTTTTTTTCTTTTTTTTCCGGGCAACTTCTGAAGTTTTCAGAATCATATTTGCTTCTTAGTGGAACACAGGCATTTTGAGCATTTTAGTTAAAACAGCGTTTGGCAGGGAACTGTTTTCCAGATAAAAGAGCATTGTCATAGAACAAAAGTCCTCCTGAGTATTTGGGGTGACTTTGAAAAAATTACCAGTTCGAGTCCACGGGCTGCCTGGTCCACAGCAGAAATTTTTCGTTACACATAGATAGAACAAAACTTTCAGCTACATCTCACTTTTCTAAATCGGAATTTAACCATGTCATTAAAGCCAGAATTTGCTTTCTCTATTCTCCTTCCTTGTTCCGGTTTGGCAGAGCTACTGATTTGATGCAAGAAGAACAAGACAATTGGGAATGGTCTGGATGGATTTGCCAGGCATAAATCATGCAAACCTGATTGCCTTATGGGCTAAAATGACTACATCTGTGGACAAAGAAAGCACCAGGAATGTCTTAAATATACTTCAGGCAGGTTTTTGACACTGGGACCCTGGAAACTGGGCAGGGGCCAGCGGTGAACACTGGCATCAAAGATGTCCATTGTCACCAAGGGCTGTGTCAGCAGGAGCACTGCCAAGAGCTCAGGGAAGGGCTTGTCACCTCTGCCCAGCACTCATTGCCAGACATATCTGGATGCTGTGGCTAGTTTAATGCCCTCCAGCAACGGAAAGACACCAGTAACCTGAAGTGAGTTCATCCCCACAACTCTCAGGACTTGAGAGTGTCCTGTGAACACTGTCCCAGAGCCTGAAGGAGTGGGGCTTGTCCAGCCTGGAGCAAAAACAACTTCAGAGCCCACTCAGTGCCTACTGGGAGTATAGAGGGATGTAGAGGGGGAGATGGGCTTTTCAAGAGCTTTGTGTGGCAGGGCAAGGTACACCAGGCATGAAGGGAAGTGAGAGGGATCCAGGCTGTGTACTGAAACCTTTCCCCATGAGGACAGGCAGGGAGCAGGCAGAGACAGATTGCCCCGGTGTGGCAGGCTCCAGTCCTTGAAGGGTTCCAAGGCCCACCTGGGAGAAGTCCCGAGAAACCTGGTCTGACCTCACAACTGGCTCTTCTTGGAGCATGGGAGCATGAGGAACATTCTGATGTACCTTTCAGCCTAAAAACATGTGGCATTTCAATTACATGAAATTTGCCAGAAAAAGTGTTCTGATCAGATTTAGTAGTTAACCTTCAGGTTTTGGCAAAAGAAAGCTCATCTGATATCTGTGCTCCTCAAGCTGACAGGGACTTTTAAAGGTTCTAAAGGACTGCTAGCAACATCCTGGCTATTCTACTAGTGGATTATGATAATTTTTTTAATTAAAATATCACCAGGATAGACTCAGAGGATACACTGACATATGAAATATTCAGTATGTTATAATTTGATCACTTAATATTATTTAAGAGTCAAAATCATAAGCATAAGAAGCAAAAATTAACAAGGTTGATTCCATGCTGAGATTAATTTTATGTAATGTGAGTAATTCATTTGATACTGATATGGATAAGAGAGTGGAAAGTTTTACAGGAAATCTGGGATTAGAAACCAACTAATTGTTAGGACCTGCAGGATCACTGAAAGACAACATATTCAACTCCCAGTTCAGTTTCACCACACATTTTTTACAACGGTCAGAAATTGCACTGCTCCTCCTGAAGACCTTTTGCTCTTTTTGCATCAAACACGCACCATGCCAAAAAAGGTTTCTTCTTTGCCCTCCAGCCACCCAGCAGTGTGCCAGCCCATTGCTGAAAAAAACCCTAGTATTCACATCTTTGTCAAATTTTTATTTTTCCATAAGGTTTTTAATCTTATTTCATTTCCATTTATTTAGACACTGCAGAAATTAATGGAGCATTTAATTAGTTTTAGGTTGTGGAACTTCGATGCCCATTGATAAAATTTCTTTACTTACTGAAACATTTCCCCTCAAATTTCTAGAGTAGCACAGAGATATGGCACTCTCTCTCTGAAAATTTTTGCTCATGCAAGTGTTTCTAGATGCTTCTGCATGTCCTGTGCAACATGCCTTGCCCTCATGAGAGCACTTCCCTTAAACAAGCCTGAGGCACAGATTTTTCAACAAAAAGAAATAAAGCATTTCATGATAGAATAAGTCTAAGGAAGATTCTCCAATATGAATAGCGTCTACTTTGAAATTACTAGGGAATCATTTTGCTGCCACTTTAAGTCTGCTTTGTCTGAGATGTCAGAAAGAAATAAGAGCAGAGGCTGTTGTGTGGGAAAGTCATGGAAACAACCCAACAGCTCCCATCAAACCTGTATTTTTACAGCAAGATTTTCTGCACTTGATATCTACAGGGTGGAGGTGCCCTAATGCTTTTTATTGGAAAATATTGGAGGATTCTGAAACCTTCCCAATGTCTCAAGGTAAAACTGCATAATCATGAACTTCACCTAAAAAAGTCTAGGTTATTTGGATAAACAAACAAACAAACAAACATATTTACAAACACCACAAAAAAACCCACACCAAAAACAAACAAACAAACAAACAAAAAAACCAAACCAAACCAAACCAAACCAAAAAAAAACCCAAAAAACAAACAAACAAACAAACAAACAAACACAAAAAAACCAAAAAGCAAACCAAAACCATCAGGTACCCTGTCTTGTTAATACATTAAAACTCAGACTGCATAGAAACAATGAAAATCAAATCTTTTTTTATCAGGTGTCAGGAGACAGAAGTTTGTTTTCTAATAGCTAGAATTTATCTCTAAGGAACATCATTAGGAGATTGAGAAAGGATCACCGGATACAGGTTATTTCATTTCTGTTTTAAATGTCAGATTCTGAATGAAAGAGTCAGAAAAGAGGGTACCCAAGAGGTTTCTCAAGACCAAAGAATTTTTCAGAACTGAGACTGGTGTTCTGAAAAGAGAGGCTGCAGCTCACCTAGGGAAATAATTTTACTTGAAGTTCATCATTGCAGAGCTTGGAATCAAGACCTTTTAAATTCCTGAATGGAAAGTAAATAAGAAAAAAAAAAGTCTATATATTACAGTTGCTTGGAAAAACTTGTCTACTTTTGGGTAATTTACATATTGCATAACCTTGCCAAGCTATTAAGCAGCAAGATAACTTCTAGATCATACATTATTTCCCTCCGCTGCTTCAATGACAAATAAAGGAAGGTAAATCACCTTGCTTACCACATGCCTGAGGCAAAGCTTAATCTAAAATATTTCAAAGCTAATAAAACCTAAGTTAGCAGAGAAAAATGTAGAATTTAACCTCAGTGGGTAAACAAGGTCTAATTCCTTCACACATACAGGACTGTGATTAGCTTTCTACACTTAAACAGGATTTGCAGCATAACAGAGCTCCCCACAAGCAGAGAATTGAATACAAACATACACACTTGCTGGCTCAAGGCCTACAACACTCTTTTTCCCAATTCCTAAATTATGTCTTTGTCCAACTCTGCTCCTCAGAATCCAGCAAGAAAATATTAAAGAGCTGTTTTTAAAAAATCCCATCCTCAACTACTATTTAGACAGCTGATGTATATATGAAGTTTACAGGAAAGTTAATTGAACTTGTACAATTAGTAAATTGATTTTCTATTCATACATTACATGCATAAAGTGATTTTCTGAAGGGAAGTTGCAATCAAATTAGTTCTCTCTAGATTTTATCTAAGCATTTAAATTTATACTTTTAATTATTGTCCCATTTTCTTCTTGTCTAAGATATATTTAAATTTTGTGATTGTTAAAATTGGACTTCTTCAATTTCTCCATTGGAAAAAGCTAAAAAATATTTCAGCCATCCAGACAATACCTTATCCATCAAATAGTCCATTCATCAATATATCCCCAATTCAGTGTCAAGGATGTTGAGATGGACCATTCAATTGCCTTATACATGTCAAGGTACACTTAATTTGAACTTGCAGCTAAAAATAAGAATTCTGCCACTAAATAAACAAACAAACAAACAAACCAAACTAAACCAACCCCCAACCCCCTACCCAAAAATTTCAAAACCCAAAAACAAAACAAAAAACCCTCCAACCTTTTCCTCAAAACTGAGGAAATAAGATCACTTTGCACATATGTTATGTCACTGTTTTCATTCCACTATATAATGCAGTAATCAGTTAAGGATTACAAATAAAACATGAAGCAAAGTTTTATTCTCACTTAAGGCTCTCTCTGTCTTTGGCTGAGTGCACACTCAGTCAGCTGTAATTACCAAATAAATCAAGAGGAATAAACAGTGTTTACTAGAACTCACAGTTGAAGCAAAGGATGTGCTGACTTTAAACTGGGTAGACAAGACCCACAGAAAGAAATGTGGACACACTTTTCTAGGACACTAGCAGGCTTATTCTGCCTTAAAATTAATTCACATCAAATTTTCTAGCCTTTTGAGACTGCAATTAGGTCCTACACATGAAAGGGACAGAAAAAGAACAACTAGGTTAAAAATGTCACCCAAACATTTAGCTATGAATCAAATGTAACCCATGTCCAATGATTTAGTGTTTTTCATTTAATTCTAAATATTGATTGAGTAAATAGAGATAAAATTTATGGGTCAGCAATGGATATGAAAGAACACCGACTCTAGACTTCACTGACATTTCATGTTTCTGACAAATCTGAGTCCATCTGTTGTTATTGACTTGTTGCTCACTAAGTCTCAGAACTCACATTTCTGCACTGGTTATTTTGTTACGTACTCCTCCCGTTTTGTCACCTCTGCTTTATTTCTTCTACAGTACTAGTGATACACTATGCTATCCAGTCTACTGACTTTTTGCATTTCTTATCAGCAAAAGAACAAGCTGATGTTTTACACCGCCAGGTCCTTTGTGCCTCTGCAGCACAAAAGCGATGCTCTGCCTCCTTGCAGAACTGCAACTTGTCAGGGTCGGAATTCCTTTATCAATCCATGAATTTTGAAATACACTTGCAGTCTTCCCAGTTGCAATAATTGCAAGCGTGACTTAAGCAAGTTAGCATTTATTTCTAAAGTAAGCTCCTTTAAGAGGAAGTTCACCACCTTCTAAGCACTTAAAATATTCTCCTAGCATTTTTACATCTAAAAGATTAGTTTGGTTTTTATCCTGCGCATTCAGCATAAACTGTTTAAGTGTTGTCTATTTGCCAAATAAAAAATAAACATAAGGATTTGCATGTCATTTTTTTGGTATTTTTAGCGTAATGGTTTGTTAGCAAAGACAATATTTTCCTAGACTTATATTCCTTCAGAATAAATCAGTACCCTACTGACTTTTAACTTTCACAAATTTCAGCCAAAGATGACAGAACAAAAGGGTTTTGTACAAAAAGCAAAAGTTCACAGAATTTTATTTTATTTTATTTTTTTAGGGACAGTATTTAATTAAGCATCTTGAATTTTATGGATAATAGTGTACTGTACACAGTTTTTCTCACCACTGGTACTTTACATGACATTTACATGAGAAGGACAGCAAAATAGGTTTGAACATAAGAGTTTACCTATGATACTGAGAGATTCTTCTGAATCTTCCTTCTTTCCTACCTCTTCCTTCCAACAGATCAATATGCAAAATTTCTCTTGCTTTCTGCACACATATATATGTAAACACTCATATTTTTCTTATACAATTAAGTACCTCTATGATGCATTAGGATTTATCCTGTGATTGCTAATTTTTTTCTGTTATTTGATATTCATTGTTCTCTAAATACAGATATTTTGCTGTTGGGATATCTTAGGAGAGGTTAAAAGAGAAACACGAGAAAAGAGCAGCTAAGACAAAATTTGAGCTGAAAGAAAGGTCTCCCTTTTTATGTTATGTTTTTATTATGTTATTTTCTACTTATGCTGGGCCTAATAGAAATACATCAACTCATAGAAGTCATAATTAAAAGAAAACTTTTATTATGCTTTTTGAAATAACATTACAAAAGTATTATCAGAATAAAATGTGCAAAATTACACAATCATGATCATGAGTTCCACACTATTTCCTGTTTTTTTAAAAGAGTCAACTATGAGACATACTTGAAGCAATCCTCCTAGGACTGGCCAAAAAATATAATTCCCCTTGGAATATGCAAGATGCTCTGATTAAAAAAAAAAGAAAAAGATTTTGTTTTCAATTATTTCCGAATAAACTAAAACCCCTGACCCCCAAAATTCATAGGTAAAAGTATGAAGTTAACTTGAATGATAATTCATTGCGTTTGACTGTTTCTTCACTGACCTGAGATATTCCTCTGAAAGCTTCATTCTCATAGATATTCTTTCAGTAATTTCTTCAAGAGATAAATTTTGATAAGAAGATGTGAGAATAAATTGGAAGAAAGTCACATAATTGCTCCACGGTTTTGAACTGGCTTTTCTTCTTCTCTGAAAGTTGAATTTTGATGTCTTTTTTTCATCAGTTCAAATCCATTACGGCAAACAGGGCATGTTCTCTTTTGTGTACATCCTCTAAACATCTACGTATAACACCTGCTTTTCTCAGAAAATTGGAAGCAACACTCTGCTTGAGATAAACTGGGTGGGTGCTGATGAAGGGAAATAACTTGAGAAATAGAAGTTTCTGCTTCAAGGCTTTCTCTGTTTTACTGAGCTTTAGAAAGAACAGTTGTTGCCTGATGCTTTTTCTTTCAAACTGCTCAAGCAGCTTTATGTCCAGCAACTCTCTAGTGACAGCACGCGACTGTGGCTTACAGGAGAATGTCTGTTGGCAGATACAGAATCAGCACATGAAGAGCCCTGCAAATTAAAACAAATAACAAATTTTTTAGACAATAAAATCCCATTTCTTCACTTATTAATCTTTTTTCTATTTAATATTTACAAATTTATATAAAATATGCTGCTTGCTGCATACAGACAGAACTTACTTCTGAAGCCAGGAGAAGTCTTCACCAGTAAGGAGCAGGATGGTGCACTCTGCCTGGCTACTTCAGAGAACACAGAAAGGTAAAGAGCATCTCCAAGGCAGATGCTGAAAATGGATTTAAAGGTGAAGCTGAGGACCGATAAAAAACCCTTAAAGAACTTTGAAGCAGCACAAGGGATTTGTGGTAAAGGCTCATGCTGGTTTCAACTAGTGTAGAGTTAATTTTCTTCACAGTGGCTAGTACCAGACTATGGTTCGGTTTTGTGCTGAACAGAGAGTTGACAATAGAGAGATGTTTTTGTTATTTCAGGCCAGGTTTTACACTGAGCCAAGGACTTTTCTGACTTTTCTACTGCCATGCTGGTGAAGAAGTTTGGAGTAGATGAGAGGTTGAGAGAAGACACAGCTGGGACAGGTGACCCCAACAGACCAAAGAGATATTCCAGACCATGGGATATCATGTTTGGTATATGCAGCGTGGGGGGGAAAAGAAGGAAAGGGAGAATGCTTGGAGTGATGGTGTTTTTTGCTTCCTAAATCACTGTTGCACCTGATGGGGCCTTGCTCTCCTGGAAATGGTTGAACACCTACCTGCCCGTGGAAAGCAGTGAATTAAGTCCTTGCCTTGCTTTGTTTGTGTGGATGGCTTTTCCTTTCCCTATTAAACAGTTTTTATCTCAACCCATGAGTTTTCTACTGTTTACTCTTTTGATTTTCTCCCTGATCCAGCTGGAGGAGGAGTAAGGGAGCAGCAGCTTGAGGCTTTGCTGCAGGCTGGGGTGAAATGACAATAAGGCTCCTTAACAAATTCTCCGAGAAGAAATAAAACCAAAAGGATTTGCTTACAGCCTACCACTTGAGATAGACTTCTATCATATACTCCGAATTTATATATTTTATTCATATTTACCATTTGTAATGCATATTGGTCACTGAAATGATTTCTTCTTGATGCTTTCTTGCATAAAATATTATTTTTCTCTCTCCCTCTATGTCTTGTAAGGAGACTGAATGAGGAGTTTTGGCTTAAGAACTGAATATCTCTCCAGAAGTATTTTTGAGATAGCAAAGTAACATCACCCATTAAAAAGAGGTGATACCACTAGTACCAACAGTGAAATCATACTGCTGGATGAGTTTTCCTGAAAACATTTTTTTTCTTTTTCTCCAGGCCCTTTTCCCCAGTTTTTAAGGTACAATAATTATTTTCTTGTTCCAATGATCCTCAAGTTTTCTTGGGGCAAAGTTATGTACTAGTTTTGATAAAACAATGTATTACAAGTTTCTCTCAACATTTCTTTGGATAGCAAAGTTTCCTAAGCATTATAATATACTCCCCAAACCCTTTTGCACTAGCTAAGTTATTGGTGTCAATCAAACTTACTATCACTGAAGGCCCTCACCCAAGTACTTCAAATCAAGAGAGCTTGTGTGTAATCCAATTTAGACTACCTACTGTAGCCTTTAAGGCAATCTCAGGACTTACAAGGCAGCTAAGTTCAAGGCAGCCATGACTCACTGCTTAAGACTCAGCACATACTTTCTAGCTTGGTAATGTGAATAAAAGTGGGCATGATATTAAATATAGAACCTAATCAGCAATGCATGGTATCACTTTCATCAGTAAAATGTAGCTGAAGCAAGTAGGAATGTGAACATGTTCTCTATGCAAAGTCCTCACACCACTGTGTTGTGTTCTGAATTAACTGGTTAAGTTCAGTAAAAAAACTACTTCTTCAACCTCTTTATCATGCATTCGATTCTTACTTTCAGCTCAATAGAAAAATGTTGAAGTGAGAATATTCATAGAGCAGCAGGGATTTCATGCATAGATCTTGAAATAATCACAAGAGTGTGTTCTACTCTCTTTTCCCCTCCATCTTTATTTTTTAATATAATTTTGATGGCATACATTTATGATAAAGACATATTATCTCAGTCTATGGGTGAACTTTGAGCAATGAATTCTAGCAACATGGCTTGAAATCAGCCTCATGAGAAATCAAAGCAAGCACTCACTCTCACGGTCACACAAGCAATACACTAGCTAAAAATAAGGATGAAAAGAAAGCTAATGTTTACCTAGACTATAAAAGTAGGTGGTAAAGATGAAATATGCTTTGAAATAATTCTAAAAAGGCTAATAATAACACTCTTCTTTTAAGATTCTGACATGCAATGTTTAATTATCCTGTATGAAAATTCAGAGGTACTTTCATACTAAAATATGTATGAAAATGCCCTTTCTAAGGCTCAAATTGAGTCACTTACCAGTACTTAGGGACAGCAGATCACAGGCCCCATAAGTTTCCAATTTGTCTACCTGAATCATTCACATGAAAATATTATTTTAAAAAATTCTATTAAATATTACTGTACAAAGCAATTGGAAAATGTTCATTTCACCTTGGACTTTCACATTTCTTACTAATTTTGTTAAAACTGTATGACATGCCTCTCAACAAAATATTCTTCTTCAAGTCAGACTAAGTGTTAAGTCAAGATTGCAACTTAGTTGAGCAATATATACTATGTTGCATTCTGGGCCATCAAAGCGCAAGAAAGGCATCTGAAGATCTGAGCTCAGCCAAGGGTTAGAAAGATAGTAAGAAGACTTAAAAGAAGAAATCAAGAGCTCGTTTGTTCTGGCAAAGAGTTTAGGAGACAGTCACAACAGCCAACTTGAGCAGCAGAGATATAAATGAGAGCAAGCAGTATTAGAAAGCACAATAATCAAACCACATTTTTGGAAGAATTTTTTCACTAGTACAGTAATGTATAGCTGGAAGAGACATTGTGAAATTTTAATCTTTCCAAGACTCAGATGGAGAAAAAACACAAGGAGGTAGCACAGTGTCTGGAAATGCCCTGTTTTTACAGGCCAGCGAAACTAGAAGACTCCAGCATTTATATGGTTATACGAGGTAAGCTTGTTCAATTTATTACTAGACCTCCATTATATGAGTCTAACATAAAAAAACCCATGAAATAATTGTCTGGGTTGTTTGGGAAGTTTTAATATCTGAATCAAGCACAAACAATAAAGGACAAGGAAAGATGTGGAAACCCTTACAGATCCACAAGCTTGAAACAACAGAAATAAATATATTTTTTCCAAATTCCACACAATTTATTAAAATATCAGCCCTTTAAATTTATATTAACAATTCCTTTTTATACTAGCCAGCCAAAAGAAACTTACTGTAAGCAGATGCTTACTGTATAAAGTTGACAGCATATTGCATTCAAATGAGTAAAGTACTGTATATTTGAAATATAAATGGATATAAATAATGTAATTTCATTATTATAAATGTAATTTCATCAACCTTGAGATGATTTTTTTATTATCTAACTATTATTATGTAAGAAAGTAATTGTATTGTTGATAGTTTCCCCTTGTTAAATAACTTGCAGCTATTAAGACAAGAAGCCTATGTACCTTACTGGATACATTTCCTTTAAAAATAGACAGACATTTTTAAAAAGTATACATACAATATATACCTCTCTGCTGTTTCTATATTGCAATAATTTTACTTCTTTTTCCTCTTTGTCGGCTCAAATTGAATAGAGCCTTAGCTATATGTTTTGAGTAATTAATTTGAACAATAAGCTTAATTTCATAGTCAGCTTTTACCTTTTCAAGAAAGAGAAACATGGGCTTTAGCCTGAATTTTTCTGCAGATAAAAAGGTAAATTCTATATTTTAGCAGAACTGGCAAGAAAATTAATTGGAAAAAAAAAGTTCTTGCAACTTTGGCACAATATGCATAGTATTTCATATATTTAATATACATGCATTTTTGTAGCTTTGAATTTGTGAAAAGTTTCACTGTATTTGCTTTTCTGCTAAGATGGAGAAAACTCATCATTGATTAATTGTGCAACAGGGCATAAACTTGATTTGAGCTACAAATTATTGTTTGAAATGTGTTGGCAGTTATGAAACATTTTGAATATTTATAATTCAAGAAGTTTTGCTGTGTTGTTACTGTAGCTTTTTTTTTTTTTAATTTAGAAATTGATTTTGAATTTCTAAATGTAGCAGTTTATTGTAAACCTGCCCACAGAGTATAGAGTATCGAGTACCAGGGAGCATACAAATGGAGTTGTAACAATTAAAATGAAGGTATTATTCTGAGATTCAAAGAAGGAAGAAAGCAATTCTTTGAACAGAATGAGAAAAAAATAGTTATTTAACAAGGACCTTGAAAACATACTTGCAGTTGAATCAAAACATTAAGAACAACCATTTTCTCAAGTAAGTGAAAAATCACAGAATTGCAAAATGATTGAGGTTGAATGGGAGCTCTGGAGGTTATGTGGTCCAACCCTTGTTTGTTTTTTACAAGGTTTTTTATTAGAGATTAAAAAAAAAATATGTAACCAGATGCACAGCATGCAATATATAAAATACTGAAGTTACTGTAAGCTTGCATTATTTTTTACTGAATGACATGCTAAAATTATATTCTTTTTAGCTGCCTTCAAATTTTTATATTTATATTTTTAATATTGAGTAAATTTAAAAAAATATACTTCCCTGCCGTTTGAATAGCAATGATAAACAAGAATATTTAGTTCTCCAGCCCAGCCACGCAGAGTGAGCTGCCCAGAATCATGTTCTGCTGGCTTTTGAATATCACCAAGGGTAGACATTCCACAACCTTTCTAGGCTGTCTGTGCCAGTGCTCAGTCACACCCACAGTGAAAAAATATTTTCTGATGTTCGGAGGGAACCACCTGTGTTTCAGTTTGTTCCACTGGGCACCACTGAAAGAGTCTGGGTCTGTCCTCTTTGCAACCTCCTCTCAAGTATTTATATACATTAATGACATCCTCCTGAGCTTTCTCTTCTCAGGCTGAACAGTTTCAGCTCTCTCTGCCTTTCTTCATTGAAGAGATGCTCCAGACCTCAATCACCTCAGTGAGTCTTTGCTGGATTCTCTCCATTATGTCTGTCAGTCGTACTGGGCACTCAGAACTGGACACAACACTGCAGGTGTGGCCTCACCATGGCTGACAAGAGGGGAAAGATCACCCGTCTTGACTTGCTGGCAATACTTTGTGTAGAGAAGCCTAAGGCACCATTAGCCTTCTTTACAGCGAGGACATTTTACTGGTACATGAACAACTTGGTATCTCACAGTAGCCCTATGTCCTTTTCTGCAAAATCAAAAGCTATAAGTCAAAAGATAATAAAATATTTGGTTAATGTTGTCAATGCTTCAGAGAGTTTTTTTGGTTTGGTTTGGCTTCTTTGTTTTTTTTTTTTAAGCAGATTTTGAAGGACTTGATATCATGTATCTTTATGCAGATAGGCCAGGGGTTTAAGGGACTGTGTGTTCTATGTGAAGTTGTGCACTTGGTAGCTTTAGTGGCACAATTATTTTCTAAAATTTGAACACAATTTTTAAGTTAAAGTTCCTGTCTGCCCTAAAATGAGAGCCAGTATGTATTTCATACTTATCCCATCAGTTAAAGGGGATATGATAATTCATTTTCTATCTCATCAGTTACTTTCAAAATTTATTTCTTTCAGCAACATCAGTATAACAAAGGATTCTATTGGCATTTCATGTTTCTTGTGTGTTGCCAGATATAGAGACCCTAAAAATGGAACATACACTTTATTCCTAAAAATTTCTACAAAAATAGAAGAAACACACTTGGTAATATAGAGAATAAAAACGTAAGAAAAGACGTGCATTTGAATAAACATCCCAATCTGACACTGTTCCTTGTTCTTTTATTTTGATAGAAGCTTTGGTTGTGCATCGTCTTTGGTTTTTCTGTTGTGCATCTTCTCGTTTCTTCACATTTCTATTTTTAGGTTTGCTCATTTTATACTTTCTTTAGCAACTTGGAAACTCATCTCTCAACCATATCTTTCATGCAGACCTCCCGCTATGTACTTCCTTTCAAGTCCCCAGAGCCCACAATACGTTTTTTCCCCACAAGAAAACAAGAACAAAATGTTACTGGTCTGTGTTTTTACATCCAATTTGCTATAATCACTTTCCTTTGTATTTTCTTGTATAACAGAAAATACAGTACATCATCTTCAAGAACAGAGACACTTTGTCTCAACTATTTTTAACGGATTTCTGGTTTTGCTCTCTTTTCGACTTCTTTTCTGCAACTCCCCTGCTATCTTTCTCACACCACAGTGTCTAATTTGACAATAAACACTGAATTTTTGACCCTTGTGGTCAACATCAATCTAGGCACTGAACTGTTGAGCCTGGATAGGCAGGGTTTTTTTACAAGGTTTTTATTAGAGATTAAAAAAATATATGTGACCAGATGCACAACATGCAATATATAAAATACTGAAGTTGCTCTAAGCTTGCATAATTTTTTACTGAATGACATGCTAAAATTTTATTCTCTTTAGCTGCCTTCAAATTTTTATATTTATATTTTTAATATTGAATAAACTAAAAAATAATATACTCCCCTGCCATTTGAATAGTAATGATAAGAATATTTAGTCCTCAAATGGAAAAGTTTCATGACTTAGAAAAGTATTAACGGAATTTTTTTGAGAGAAACAGGCTTCTAACATTGCCTACTTGGAGAAATAATTTTTTTCTTCCTTTAAGGAAATGTTATTTCTTTCCCTTGCACTTTCACCAGGATTGAGTAATTTTTTCCTGTCTCTCATCTTTGTTTCTTGTATAGTTTTAGTGATCATCACCCACCACAAAACCTTACCTATTTTTTGCTTTTAAGCCTCAATTGTCTTATTCTTTGCAAGACCTTCATCAGTGTCAATGCATATTTTTAACTTATAGAGCTACAAGGCAGCTAACAGATTCACAGAAAACGTACCCTGGAAATTTATCATAGGAGGTAAACTTACACAAATCTCTAATAGTTTTGGTTTGGGTTTGTTGGTTGTTTGTTTTGGGTTTTTTTCCCTAGAAAGGCAAGTCATACAGCTTCTCTCCTTTAGAGCATTCTGATGAACTAAAGAAATGCTGACTTATACCACAGGATTTAGGAAAGGGCAGAGTATTTCTTTATGAGGTTTCTGGGATCACATTTTATTACTGGACATAAAGTGTTGAATAATGCTTGAATTCCAGTGAGACATGCAAATGGGAAACTAAAAACTGTCTCTATAAGGCTGAAAAACTTAAATGACAGACAACAACTATACTGTGCCTGGTTTTAATTTTTATCTCAGACTTGGTGACATTTGAAACAAATGAAGCTTTTTCTTATTACTCCAGTATTTTTAGTTTCTATTTCTTCCAGCCTTCCTCATGACTAATATGTCAACCAAGAATGGGTAAAAATGGAGATGCCAAGACTAAAAATGGATTTTCATTGTCAAGAAAACTTAGTAGATGACTTATTGAGCTCACTCAGAAGAAACCTGAACAACATGCAAATGCCCACCAAAGACAGACTACTGCTTTGAGAGACCACAAATGAAAACTACACACCATGGCAACCGCTGCTTACCATTCTGAAGGTAAAAGCAAATAAAAAAGTAAAATAATTAAAAACTACAGATGGGACATGGAGCTAAGTTTTTTTAAAAAATAATTTAACAAATACATTAGGCTCTTCTTTTTGACAGCCATATGTTTGTCCAGCCACAGGTACCATGGAGTATGACTATTACCTTTGATTCTACTCAATTGTGAGTGACAATTTTCCTGTATCCCATTTTACAAGTCCTTCGCTGCTAATGCATGAAGATCATTATAATAATCTCCCATTGGTAATGCAAATTTGGGACATAGGAAGAAAGGTTTTTCACAGAGATTCGTTTTATAAGTTTGGTATACACAATTTTGAAAAAGAGAGCTTCAATTTATAGTTGGTTTACCAGAAGATGTTAGCAATGGATGGAAAGTAGGTATGATGGTCATTGGGAGTGATGTACATTTTACTTCAGTTACTGCCAAAGTAGCCGTGTACATTGAGAAGTGATCCATGACCCCTTCTAAGTGTCTGCTCCTCTGGAATGATCATTTTCAGGAGAGTCTAGCACAATGCACTGTAACTTTCTAAAGTTAGGCAGCCCCTAGTTCTGTCTTAGGTTGCTTTTCACTGGTTTTCTTAGCTTTCTAGAAATTTATTATGTATGCATCAACAGTAGCTTTTCTATGTCAAGCACTGTTGGGTCTGTCTACTCTAGATTTTTTTATTTGGAAAAAATCATGTCAACTTGCACTTGAAGCTGTTTACATGCAGCTCCAGTAAAGCCATATTTTCCCCTTCTGGAGGCAAATAATACACTTTCAAAAAGTGCTAATTACTATAAGAGTGTCATTGAAAATATGACACTCTATATTTATACTCAAATACCATGTTTACAGTTTGACTTTTTTTAAATTTATATTCTTAGAACTAAGTTCACCCTCCCTTTTACTTCCTCCCCCACATACATTCACCCAGAACTAATAAGAAATGAATCAGCTTACTGAAATGCAATATAAAGTTCTGCACACATTATATCCTAGTCTTTCAGCTGGTGCCAAGACAAGCCTAAACCTCTTCAGAGGATGTAGGTTTAAAATACAACCATCTAGAAGTGGTTTACTGCAAATGCTACAGAAAGTGAATCGTAGATTTACTAGATACTAAACTCCTCATAGTTTTCACCTATATGCTTCACTTGTGCATTGCTGTGGCCTAGTAATTTATGAGCAAAGGATGCTGTGGTTCCAAAATGGGACTGGTGTAATGCTGGTGTATGTACACACTCCACTGAGCTGAGTCCTGCTTTTAGAGATTAAATGGAGCATACAGGAAAAACAAAGGTTTTATGTTATTACTCTTGGCACTTGATATAATAAGATGTAATATGGCAAGACTGCAGCATTGGAATGGGTTCCTGAGTCAGAACAGCAAAGATTGAGCAATATTGCAGTATGGCTATTATTACATTGTATACTGTAAATGCCATTTTTACAATAATTTCAAATTGTGGTGTGTAACCAGTATGTTTTTAGGGTTAAAACCAGTACCAGCTCTAACATGAGTTTGTTGCTGATCTGCATTGGCATTATCATAACTTAAATCTGCTTCCTGCATAAACTGATTAAATTCTGACACAGTGCCCTCCCAAACAGAACATTACTAAAGAATGTGCTCTATTGCATATAAGATATATCCAGCCTTTTACAGGTGTGTAGACACTAGCTGCAAGGAACAATTGATTGATCATTTATTTATTTATTTACCCCCCCAAACTGTTGAAAGAATGATGAAACAGGAAATTACAGGGACTCCATACTAGGTGGCCTCCTTGCCCCGGAACATCATGAACAAATCTGGACTAAGTGGTCCTCCATGAAAAATACTATGGCCTAAGGTAAGAGTTTGGAGAAACCCCTGATATCCTTTTTGAGTTGTGGTCATAGCAGCTAAGCTTGGAGAACCAGCCTTCCATATTAAAAACAATGTATAAAAAAGGCTGTATAATGGACAGTTTTGGAGCCACCCCACTAGGAGTGCAGCCGCTCAACAAAATGTCCATGCATTTAAAGACAATTCAAGTTAAATTTCAGCAAAAGTTGCCAGTCAGAAAAGTAGTCTCATGGTCCAAAAGACCAGTCCAGCTTGGATACTAACACTGTAATTTCATACAATGCTAATGAATGCTGACTCAGGTTTTACCTATACATTACAACATGCATTACAGACTGAGAGGAGCTGACTATAGGCATAGACACACATAATTCTACTGCTGGCCCTGCCAGACCCCTGGAAAGCTGAGACAATTGTTTCAGCTGCTGCCGAAACACTGAAGAGTGGTTGTTAGAGGTTATTCTTAACCAACAAGAATATGGTTCTCACCTCCCCATTACCCACAGTAATTTGCAAGACTGTTTCTCCCACTCAACTGCACCTTACAGATGATCGTCTTTCCCTCTCACAGAAATATCTGTGATATTCTCACAGGAATATCACAGACAGAAATAGACTCTTGCATATTATAATAGCATATTTAAAAGCTGTTTATGCTGTGCCTATATAAATGGAGCAAAGATTACCATACTCATATCCAAGTGTTATTTTTTCCCCATTTATATATATACACTGTTTTATACTGTATGGCCAACGTGTAAAGAAAATGAAAGCAATTTTGCATGCTGCAGAATTGTTCATGCAAAATGTCAAATTATTACAAAGGGACTTTGTGAAGTAGCAAGAAAATACAATTCTTCTACAATGACTTCTGCACTCCCTGCATGCATGCACAGTTGAATAGTAAAAGGTTTCAGTAACATCAAAATCCACTATGGACAAAGCAAAATATTACACAATCTATACAACTGCCACTAGTGTGATGCCCTTAAATTATTCTACAATCACATGACTGGTGATGTAGGAAATAAAGGATAACCTCCATGTTTTGCTAATATACTTAGATTTTATTTTCCCATTGGCTTACTAACTCTTTTTCTCACCATAACAGATGCAAAGGTTAAGGTGCACAGAGGATAATTTTCTGGAAAGGGAAATAAAAAATACTTATGGATCCTATCTAGTCACAAGAAATTTTGAAATGCTTGATTTTCTGTTCAAGGAAAGAGATGCAAGAGAAAGAATGGAAATAAATTACAGAAATGATAGCAACAATCAGGAAAGTAAAATATTCAGAAAGGGACTCCTACCAAAAAAAAAGGTGTCACTGGAAGACAGGGGTTTCAACTTTTTTGTGAAGAAAAGTTAAGACTTATGAGAACTTCAACCACTGATTTTATACAAAATACTTCCTCTGCCTCCATAAAAATCGACAGTGTGCAATAATGGTAGTGAGTTTATGATCACATTACGGATGGAAGTCAGTGAAGTAAGAAAAATTGTTACTGTTCTCATACTTTAAACTGATTCAACCAAGTCCATTACTATACTATTCCATCATTATTAAAAGTCAGATTCTGCATACAACGAACAGTGAACATATGAATTATTCATACAGCAGAGGGTTGGAGTTTGGCTTTTGTTTTTTGTTTTGTGTTTGTTTTTGGTTTTGTTTTCAGTTTTTTGTTTGGGGTTTTTGGTTTTGGTTTGTTTTGTTGTTTTTGTGGGGGTTTTTTTTGTTGTTGTTGGGTTTTTTTGTTTTTTTTTTCTCTAAGCTGTGGCTCAGCTGCTGTTGCCTTAAATTCATGACTTCTAGTCATCAGTGTTCATATTAGACCAAAGGAGCAGCTCTGACAAAAACTCTATGATCTACAGCTATGTCTTAGGAAGCGGAATTCAGCTAAAAACATAATAGTAATTTTAACCTTTCCATAGCTTTTCATATTTGGCACTGAACAAATATGAAAACAATAAATTTCTTACTGTGGCTGAGATTTCACTTTTGCGTTCGTTTATGTAAGGTAAGGCCATTACTTTCTTTCCTGGAAAAAAAATGAGTCTTTTGGGTTACTGACCATGTATAGGAAGGAAAAGTGCTTGAGGAATTTCGCAAAGACATTCACACAATGAATGTCTTTTTTTTTTTTATAAATAAAAAAAGATGCACCAAAAACCCCCACAACTCATGCAGCCATGGTTCTCACCTAAAAACAGGAGATACTTTGACTCCAAAAAGTCTACCAATGTTTTTTCCAGAAGGGTGGTTTATGCATAACCATACAAAAAAACACAATATAAAATGCTTCGCAGCAAGCATGGCAGAAAAAACTGCAATGTAAAAATTGAATAATTAATTGTCTCTAAAAAAGAATTTGAGTTTATTTCAATCTCTGCCTCTAATAGTTTTATATTTGTACACATGTTTTTCTTCCAGTATCCCCCAAAATGTCTGCATTAAGAAACCCATTCTGAAAATATTTGTAGAACATCTCATGGAGGAAAAAAAGACCCACAAACTCCACTGCTCATATGGGGGATGGGAAAAAGTGAAATGTCTCTGAAAGTTTGCAAAAAAAGATTTTTCATACAGCAAGAGGGTGTTCTCAAATTACAGAACCATTTAAACAAAAACTCTTCGTGGTGCTACTTGCTTTTCCTAGTTCTTATATGTTTTGTTAGCTAAAAGCTTGATCCCAGCACAACCAGGTGTGGTTTATAACCAGGTAAATGAGATGTTAGACCCATTCTCAGCAAATTGCTGCGAAATTACTAATGTTACAGCAGCATGACACATGAAAAAGGAAAGAATAAGAGAAAATCACAGTCTGGAAATATGAATGGGATGTTAATTTCTTCCTTCATTGTTGGTACTGCAAAATCACTGTCACCTACGGAGTACAGAAAGATTTTAAACAGATGTTGTGATTGACACAGAAGAAAGAAACAAACCTAACACTTAACATGACACTAGACTCTCTTCTAAATTATTTTAAAAAATGGAAAAGATTAAATGAAAAAGAAACACTTATTACAAATGCTTTTTTTGTAATTTCATTGCACTGGACAATTTGTAAAATTAAGTATCTCTTCCCCCCAGATGTTGTCTTGCATTATTACACATAATTGTTTTCTACCTTTGACATTATAATGTAAGATGTCATTGAGCATGAGATTTATCAAATATTAATTTGCTAGCAGAATCAGAAAAATCAGAGAACAATTCAAGATTTTATACCTGGTGCAAGTCCTCTGAATTCATCCTATCCTCCCAAAAAATCACTTGGTTTATAGTTTTTGGAGATTTTTTTTCCTTTTTTTTTTACTATTAAATTCCTTGGGACCTCTTGTTGAGAATCTTGAGACTGCATCTCACACATCCACTTTCTATATAGGGGCTATTCCCGTCCATATTAATAATGGATGAAATTACATCAATATTGATTTCTATTTATAATATATTCAAAGTTCTGTGACAATCACACTGTGCTATTATCTCTAATCATTGCTACCAACACCCCAACAAGCCCTGACGGTGTGTATTATAGTGACCACGCTCACTGGGCATGCACTGCTAAATAATTATATTGTAGCCATGCTGGCAATGGTTTGAGACTAAGCCCTTCATACTTCCCTGGGCATGGTAGCCCATTAATGCACAGAAATTACAACTTCCTTTGCTGCCTTATTTGTTATATAGATTGTATTAGATACTGTATTCAAGGTAGTTATTTTTTATTTTTTTATTCACCCAAAGAAAGAAAGGATCAAGAAAGCAGAAGTAGGTGAAGAGGAAAGCAATGTTCATGGGTTTTGAGCGTGACAGAATATAATTAAAAACACACAAAACTGTATGAAAGCAAGATGGATGGAGGTTTTAAGGTCTGAAATACGGCTGTCCCCTGACACCCACCCAGCTGGTTTCACTGCAGTGCTGGGGATTTGTGGCATGTATTGGCTCCAGGTCTGCCAAGTCCTTCAGCCATCCTGTCATGTTTAGTGAGAGCACTCATGTGTGCAAGGTCTTGCAAGATCCAGGCAGAAAAAGGTGATGTAGAAGAAATGTGTCATGAAGTAATGCATCCTGCAGGGCCAATCTTGACTTAAGTCATATTTTCACTTTCTTCAGTATATTTAAAACAATATTTATCTCTCTCTTCACTGCACCTTTTGTGTTTTCCCTAGTTTTCCAGTCAACACTTGAATACAGAAAAAGATGAGGCTCTAAGCTTGTATTATGACACTTCTTGTAGAAGCTGTTCATAAAAGAATAAACTGCTTTTCTGTTTTTGCAGCCTCATTTTTATTCACTTCCTAAACATCAAACATGAAAATAAGAATTTATCTGAAAACAGATGGATGTAAGGTGTGTTGGATAGGAGCTGTCAGTCCAGTTCAGCATCTCCTTGGGGAGCCATGTGTCACAGTAATGCTTGTAACGAACAGCAGTAAAATCATAAGACATGCAATCATAGTTTTCAAATATTTTATTTTGAAAAGTTATGGCTACATATGTCAGTTTTCACTTAGCAAAACTGTTTAAACGTTGTAGCAATCTTTATATATTGATATTTAATTATTTTATAGAACCATAGAAAAGATAGAGGTATTTTCAGGTGAGGCTTTAATTGAAAGAGATACAACAGAACTAACAGCATGTTTATATCTTTGGGGCTTTTTCTTTCATGAGAAAGAAAACATAACCCTAAATTTAAAGCAGCATTATAGATTTGAGAGTCTGCAATCCAGGAAATTCATATAAATTCTCTTTCCCGGACTAAAGATTGAAAGAGAGGGAAAAAAAAGAACTCTGAAAACCATGGTTTTTCATTTCAGACCATTTCATCAAATGTTACTTCTTTTTTCATTCGCACAGAACTTCCAATAATAAATTGCTAACTTGTAATTTAAATTGGACCTCTTTAGGAAAAATGTACACTTTTTTGTTCATAGCAGAGTTTGAACAATATCACCATGCACAATATTTTCTCAGCTAAGCAGACTGAACAAATCTGAATTCCCAATTAATTTTCTAAAGTCTATGTGTCTAATGGTTTTAAGACGCTTTATTCTCATTGAAGAAAATAAAGTTGACTAGACAGCATTTTGATGCATCACAAGACTGAAAGCATTGCAAACAGGAAAAAAATATGGTTGTGACACAACAGGCACAGACAAATTATATTTCATTTCACTTTCTGTGTCAGATATGTCTACAAAATGAAAATTCACTGTTCTTTAAAAAAATAAAAATTCTTAAAAGATGGAAGACATGATTATATGAAACGATTCCAATAGTTTCAGGTTTTCATATAAAACACTTTTTGTTATAGGAAAAATTGAACTGAACATTTCTGATTGGGTTTGTTAGTATAAACCAACATTTTTAAAGCTTACATCAAGAAGCTGTTTATGTTTCCTCATTAACTGTAGCCTGTTGGAAAAAAGCTTTGAAATGTCCCATGTCCCAAAACTAAACTCAATATACATGAAAAATTATTTTAAAAATAGAAAAATAGATTGATTCTCAAAGTTGATGCAGTACATACCCTATTTTACAGCAGCCCTATAACAAGCTAAAAATAATTGTTATGATTAACTGGAGAGATTTCTTTGCATGTACAAAAAAAAAAAAATCCAATTTAATGCCAAAAGTGTTCCTTATTCTATTCTGAATCTTAATTTCCACTAAATAATAAGAATTTTCATTTTAAAAATGGGGACATACCTTTTCCTTTGCATGCAGCCCATGTGGTAAAGTTATATGTTGCTGTGCACACTTTTTTCAGAGAAATCAATCATACCCATAAGAATATACCACTATTCACACACTTACCCCCAAACACACAGATAGAAAGACACACAGAGGTCACTAGTGAGCAGGAGACCACAACTACTTATAAATAAAGATGTACATATTCACGTATAACTGCATACTCCCAGAGGGGATATTTGAACTATTCTTATCAGAAGATCTCAGCTGGTTTTGGGCATACAGAATGTTAAATTCTTGCTCAGATTAGAAAGTATGCATCTCAAAGATATATTTTATATCACCCTTATCTACATAAATTGCATGTTGACATTAAATATAATTGTGTTGAACAACAGATGTCTTAATAGGTTAATCAAATGCCAAATAAATGGTAAGGGCCCCAGAAAGATCACAGTCAAAAATCATTAATCTGTCTACAATTTAAAAAAGAAAAATTGTTTAAATCATTAAAGATAGAAATATTTTGTATATTTCCATTAGAGATATCAAATGTAACTCCAAATCAAATCTAAACAGATCTTTATTTGATTAATAATTCATTCACAAAAGTTAGTTTTGATGCCTAATCATGCCCACACATAACATAGTGTGAGAACCATAAACCTGTCCAAAACTGAATCATATCAGTTGTGATGAAAAGTGACTAAAATGTTTTTATTTTAATAATTAAACTTCTAAAAATTCCTTGAAACATTTTTTCCAAACAAAACTAAGTGAGGAAAGAACAGACTGAAGAGACGTGATTTAATGATACTGTTCATTATTAAAAAGATAAATGAAAGGTGAAAACAAGTGTTTTCAGTAAGTTAAATGCCATTTTCTCTTTCTTTTTCTCTTTCTCTTTCTCTTTCTCTTTCTCTTTCTCTTTCTCTTTCTCTTTCTCTTTCTCTTTCTCTTTCTCTTTCTCTT
>VZUI01091744.1:0-29556 GCA_013401135.1 Cettia cetti | reverse complement strand
AAAAAAAAAAAAAAAAAAAAAAAAAAAAAAAAAAAAAAAAAAAAAAAAAAAAAAAAAAAAAAAAAAAAAGATGGAACAATACAAAATATTCAAGAGCCTGAGCATTCAGAGACTTTTGGAGGAACAGAACCTTGCCAGCCATCTGATGTGCTTAATAATGGAAAAAGCTTCCATGGACAAAACCAGATTACTGTATATTTGCTAACTCTGTGCTTTTGAATTAAATGTGACATGCACATGTGTGGTCAGGAACATGGGAGAGGAAATTCAGAACTGCCTGCTTCCATTGCTCCAGGCATACATGAGGGTGATAGTCTTGATACCTAGAAACCTGAGATGTTACTCCTGCTGGTTGGTAAGGTGTGGTTGAATAATTGTACCTTCTTGGCACTCCTGGGCAGCTCAGTGTGACCTGGATGTCACCAAGAGTATGAGACAAACCCAGGGATCAAATAAGATGGGGCCTTCTGAAAACCTGCAGTGGCAGGTGAAGAAAAGGTAGGGGGGCTCTCCCATTATCTGACAAACACTTGTAGGGAAGAGGAGACCACGTTTTCAGTAATGCAGAAATGCTCTCAATTTGTGACTGTGCAGACTGGGAAGTGGAATAGAGGGTGGCTCTCAGGTTCCCTTTCAGGTTCCTCTTCCAGAAATCTGGAAAGTGCAGAAAACCCTGTGATTAAAGAGTGATATTGAGTGGTCATTGATGAATGCTTCTGGTTTCTGTTAGCTGCAATTTTTTGTGTGTGTATAAGACTGGGAATTATCTCCCCCAAAATAGCATGTCTGCAATGTAAAGATTCTTATCAAGAGATTCTTACCACACAATGACAAATACTTTATCCTCAGCAGTGGTGACTTGATTACACAAAAACACTACAATAAAAGGGACCTTCCATTTTTTCATCATGTTTGAAATTAATATATATCTCATGAATGCACCACAGCAAGAAAACTCCAAAGAACATAGTGTAATGGAAGCTCAGTGAAGTTCAGAAAGAAAAGTGAGAGCTCAGTAAGACATTATGTTCAATAAATTATAGGTGAAGCTCAGAAAAAAAAAATCCCCAGTGAAGATATTTTCATTCACATAAGGGGAAATAAAGGCACAGTATTTTTTTCTGAAGTATTTTAATCAAAAGGTCTGTTTTTAGAAAACTTTGGTGGTAAATGAGTAAAATGATAAAAATATTCTTGATAACTTAGGTACTTCATTTTCCTTTCCAAGTGTCTTGTTGGCACATTTTCTCTTCAGTGGTTGTACTAATTATAAGACTGTTATAAGTAGTGTTATCCTTTTGGTAGAAAAATGACAATTATGACAAGCAAAACAGCTTTGTCTCGTTTTCAGTTTGTCTTGTCTCTTTTGACTGGGAGCTCTGCAAGTCACTCTCTTAGTCTCTGCTCACCGAGTAGGAATACAACACGATTCTGCTGTCAGTGGGAGCTGCGGGAATTCTGTAATTACTTCTAATGTTCCTGTTTTCCTGGTAAGGGAGCTGGAACAATGTTAGAGCCAAGCACACATCTTGAGTGTCTTCTGAACATTAGGAAACTAAGACTGATTCATCCCCCTGAAGTCCTCTTTCAAAAAAGTTTTTATTTTTTAAAATAAATACCTTTTTAAGGTTTTGGGGCAGTAAAGCTTCATCAGTAGAGATGATAGACGAGTATTGAGGAAAAGGATAAAAATCTTTTTTTCTAATTTATATGGTATGTGCAGCAGGAATTCTTATTAAAGTTGAAATATTTGGGCATAAAAGAGGCACATCCGTTTTTATCTGAGCCTAATGGTAGTTTCCCAGTTTTGTTTCCTTCTTGAAAGAAGTAGGTCTGTCTACCATAAAACACAAACTCCAAGGGGCTTTACAAAACACTATCAATATTTATAATGATGCCTAAATGTAAACCTGCAGTCAATCTGTTTGGACAACAGCTCTGATGTTATCCTTCTTTTTGAATAAACAGATCTAATAACATACCATTAAATAAATGATTTTTCACAGGCTTTAGCAACTGTAACTGCCCAAACAGCAACTTGAACAGCCTTACACACACAAATAGTACATTATAAGTTATAAAACTGCTGTGAATTCATTTATGAGAACAAAGTCTTTACTGTGCAAAACATTAGAGGACAAAAATATATTTCTCTTCATGTATCCCCCAGGTCTGTGATTATAAGATGAACTTGCAAAAGTTATAATTTTGGTTTTTCAAGCAGGCTCATAAGATTTGCATACATACAACTTGCCAAAACATTTTCAGAAGTATAACCTAATCTGGGGAAAGACAAATCTCTCTAAATCTTCTGAATCTGAATGAAGAAAAACAAGTGTTAAAACGAAGTATGAGATGAGACTGAAGTCACAACCATCACTGTTGTCTGAATGTTTGTGTTACAAGAACTTTCTTTTATATTGTTTGCAAGAGCTGTAGAACTTTCTCAAAATAGTAACCACACATCATCAT
Organism: Cettia cetti; assembly: GCA_013401135.1. NCBI lineage: Eukaryota > Metazoa > Chordata > Aves > Passeriformes > Sylviidae > Cettia > Cettia cetti. Next base: position 27,084 of record VZUI01091744.1, on the reverse strand, counting down.
TCTGTCACCCCATTATAAGACTGCCTACTGAATTTGAATACCTGGAGTTGCTCAGGTTACTTGCCCACTTAGAGAGCTGATTTGCAACCACTCAGGTGTGTGTGCAGATGCTCTGACCCAGCTGTCTGTTCACCACCCCAGAGATCAATCTTTCCTCAGACACACCGGTGCATTCCAGTCCCATGGGTGTGGCATGACCCAGCACAGCAGAATGTGGGAAGCAGGTCCTGCTTTGTAAGCAGAAGCTTCTTAAGGAAACATCAGTTAATCTTTGGTAGAAGGACAGTCTGGAAAATTTATTCTGGGGTTTGAATGAGACTTGACCTTCTGCCAAGTTGAAAAGAAGACACTGAGCTCCTGAAGTTCATGAAGGGCATTTTCCCTGGATGTGACTAGAGCCAGGCATTGGTGATCAGGGTCACAGGTAGCAGATAACCTTTTGTGTAAGTGTTGGCAGAGTCTTTGAGACTTTTCCTAGGAAACCCTGAAGCTTAGTACATGTTGGACAGCAGTCAGGTGATAAGCCACCTAGGTTCAAACACCTCTCAGGCCTGACTTGGAGGAGGTTTCCACTTGTGGGCATCTTACAGGGGCATGATGGGGCATTCAATTCCTTTATCTTGTAAAAAAAGGCCTGGACTTGTTCTGAATGTGCCTCCTAAAATGCAAATGTTCATTTAGAGGATGCTGATTTCAGACTCATCTATTAGTGAGGTTTAATTTCCATACAAAAGTAATTATCATATTGTGATAATTCATATTTAAGTGCGGCAAGCTTTCACATACAAGAAGAGGAAGAAAAAGGGTTCGTGCCATGGTATAAGTGTAATGACAACTGCATAAAGATGTCCCAAACCAATAATGTGTTAACTCTGTCCATATCAAGAAATATTTTTATTCACCTGAAGTCTTGTTTTACCTATAAATAACTGTGTCCTAGTTAGGAAGTGCATAGGAAGGTAAGGAATTGAATAGTTTTAACATTATTAGTACATCTTTTCTCAACAATCTCTCTAGCTGAATAAAATCATGTACCTTTTCCATCTAAATAAAGGAAAAACAAGGCAAAAGGTATATTCCTGTGGATAAATTATTAAGTATAGAAGATCTGCTTTCCTGTACTTATCAAATACCTTGATTTGCTAAAATTCTGCTATATTTCTATACATTTTAAATGGTGATGTGTCAATATAGATTTTGTTTCACTGTCACAGAGTTTTTAATTGCCTTTCAAAAATGTAATTTTACTGCTTCTGATTCTCAGAAGTAAAAGTTAAAACTAAGAAAAAGTAATAAACTAAAATAAGTTGCATTAAAAAAACCCCTGCATTTTCCCCTAAGAATTTTTAAAAACACCAGGAAAGTAAAAAACATTTAGTTTGCTGTGAAAAAATTCCTCAAAGTCATAAATAAAGGGCTAAACAAACCAAACAACACCTCCTACCGGACCACAGAAATGCTATTGACTGAAAGCACAAATTAAACTCTTAAATAAAGTACAGGAAAGGAAATGAAAGACTTAGTAAAGAAAATCAGTAGTATACCTACACAAGGCAGAAGTACCAATACAGGTTTTGTTCTGTTTTGCTCATTTTGTACTGATCTCCTTGGAGAGGACAAATAACAATGTCTCCCATCTTACTTCACTGTCAGTTTTTTGTAAGGAAAACCAACAAACCCAAAAGTAATTTTTAAAAAAAGCCATGTGTCAATTTATGTAGGTGTGTGTGTTTCAGCTGGGTTATATTGCCAGTGATATTCTGCCATCGAGAAATTCTGCCATTGAGAAATAAAACCTGTAAGTATGTAAATATATATATATATATATATATATATATATATATATATATAGTATTCTGGAAAGTAAGGATGCTGCAGTTGCACTGCTAGAGGAAAGAGGGCACAATTTTACTGTGATATAATTCATCATTATGCTTAGTTTAGTTAAGTGGGAGGTCTGTTTTTGTGGTGGTTGAGGTGTCTGTCAAAAGGGCGCTTGGCACTTCTCCTCGTTTGTGCTTTGAAGTTCATTTCCTACAGTAACATGTTCCAGTCATAACACCTCCTTCTTCACAGCTAAAAGTCAAGTCTGCTAGTCATCCCCCTGTGCTTCAAAATGTAGAAACCATAATTTAGCCCTAAGGAAATAAACCAATTACAAGGAACCTGGTTTAACTTCCTGCTGTGGTAGACAAATGGAGATCTACTATGAAAGTAAGCCTGAAAGCTTAAGAAATATGTTTAGGTATTGAGCAATTACAGTCAACTGGAACATGCTAAGCAACAACCCAAATCCCCTCCTGAAAGGACCAGTTGCTGCACGTAGCATCTGAGGATAACGAAACCATTATGGTTGCTGCACTCTGGAGAGAGAGGTGTGTGAAATTTCCTGTTCTGGTTGTAGACTTCGGTGTTTTCATGATAATGAAATAGAGGACTACTCTATAAACTGGAAAGAATGTGGGTCAAAAAAAAGTTTTTATTTCTGCCAACAGAAAAATAGAGGTATCCTGCAGAGCTTCATACACATAAATGGTATGGATGTATTCACAATTAAAGTCTTAGTCTAATAACAAGTAAAATTCTATAGTAGAAGTTTAGGACACTCATTACTTGATGCCTGAAAATTTAATATTTTCTCTGAAACCTGGGAAATATCATAAATTATATCAGGTAATAACATCAGAAGTTAATTACCTTCCTTATTCCATCTTCTAATAGTGCCGATTTAGGAATGGTAGTCCAAGAATACAAAGTAAACAGACCTTTTATGACTTGTGTCTACTAAATTTTCTAATTTATTGGCTGGGTTTATATCACATGTAATCCCAATGCTATTAATATTTTTTAACATTTAACATTTTTCTTAAAAATCATGGATCACTTCTATCCCAATAAATAAATAATGTATACTATGTGCACTCAAGACAGATAAAAAATATGAATACGTGACCATGTCATACTATATTTTTATTCTGGTTTAAAAAAAAATTTTAACATTATTGCTGTCAGCTTTCTATAGAAATTAATATAAATATTCAATATATTCAGCAAACATTTGCAAATTCCTAATGATATCAGCAAAACTGATTTGCTAATGCTGCTTTCTTGAGAAAAAAAGTGTTTTAAACGTGACCAACTAGTGGTTCATAAACATTTTTGAAAATACTCTTAAGTTAAATAGGCTGTGTTACTTATTTTGCTGTTGCCTTTCGAGATCTCACTATATAGTGTGCTAAACAATGCAGCAAATAATGTAAGTGTTGCATAACAAAAGACAATATAATACTCTGGAAAGAAACTATTACGTTTTTATGAGTATCATTTTTGGGATTTATTTTCATTCTAAAGCACATAAAAATTAAAAAATGGAGTGTCAGAATAAGGTGAGGTGGAAGCTCCTAGCTTTGAGACATTCTACAAATTCTGTAGAAAACTGGTAGACATTCAATTAAATATCTCCAACAGAGGATTCCTCATTTCTTGTTTACTGGATAGACAGAAAGCATTCTTTCTTCCATTGGAATTTATGTAAATTCCTTTAAGCTGAAATGATGCCGTATAAGGCAACTGTGCAATCCTTCGTCAGCACTCACAAGGTAAATGAAGTCAGGGTCAGGTTGGGTTAGGATTTCACATGAGATTTCCAAAGAGAGCTCAATGGGAAGCGGTCAGGGTCACAAGGAAAAGGGTCCAACACACCCTGGCCCTGATGGGAAGCAGTGCCCTGAATGTTTGGAGCAGCCTGGCATGCAGACCTGCTGTCTCAGTTTGAAGCGAAAGCCAACCCTCTGCCCCTGTAAAGGAGGTATCCAGTTGCATACTTGGTAAGCTTAAAAAAACTCAAGCATTAAATTGTTGGCCAAAAGCTCATCTGGGACTGTGATCACGTCGGCCAAATGAATTATCTGTAGTCATGTTGGCCAAATTATTTAATTTAGGCAATTAATTCAGTCTGTATATTTTTTTGTTTGCTTGTTTTTTCACCATTTATTTTCCACTTAAAACATGAACAAATGTTTACCTTTTCAGGATGTTTCTGATAAAAGACTTTTTCAAAGAGTTTCTTTTTTACGATCACCTTATGAACCAGATGATGATGAGCTGTAATTTTCTAAAAAATAACATGTTTAATAGACTATAGCCACATGTGCTGTGGAGACTTTCAATATTAAGTACCCATGATAAAAAAAAAATCAAAACAAAAACTTAAACAGAAATACATTTTTAATCAAAAAGTTCCCCCAAAACCAAAACCCTAACATGCCCAAACTGAACTTTTTAATCTCAAAAGCTATACATTTAGGGAACTGTGCTGTGTACTCATCTGACTTGTCAGTCTTCTTAAGTAATTTCCCAGCACACTGGACAATTTTTATTAAAATAGGTGAAGAAAACTCAACCTAACAAAAAAAAAAAAACCCAAAAAACAAACAAACAAAAAAACCCCACAAAAACAAAACAAAACCCAAAAAACCTCATCAAACCCCTAAATTAAACAAAACACCCCCCCTCAAAAAAAAAAAAAAATCCAGACAAACAAACAAAAAAAACCCCAACCCCCACAAAAGGGAGTATATTACTCAAAGTTAAATACAACTGGTAAGTTTTGGTCATACCAGGGTCTTGTCAGAGGAGACTGAAAGCAACATCTCCACTGCCAGGTATGACTTAACAGGTACAAAGGACTGCTCAACTGAATAGCACAAGTTTATCTCCAGATGAGCCAGGAGTTGTGTGTTAACCAGGGAACACACAGAAGGGTGTGGAAATTATTGTGATCATAAGATAGTTGATGACTTGAAGATTATAAAACCATGGGATGGGAGGCTGCATTAATTCCAATGATCATGGACTAACCTTTGCTTTTACATGGCAGGAAAATATATCAAAAGTTGGCTTTGTTTCAGAAAATGTTGATATTCCTTATGAGTAAATCAAAATTAAATTTGTACAATGATTTGGTTTTCATTTTTGTATTGTCTGTGTTATTCATATGTTATTTCATAACCTGCTGTTCCTATATAGATCAAAACAGGTGTCAAAATGCCAAACATTTTCTGCTCAGTGAGAAACCTGAGTATCTGTCTGGCTTTGTTTAAGTATCTGTTTTGTAGATAAGAGTAGAATTGAGCAGGCAGATGCTTATTTATTGTTAATTTTATATTGTCTTACCATATGTTATTTCATTTTATTCTTCCATCTGTGTTTCATAGGGAAGAAATATTATTATTATTATTATTATCATTATCATTATCATTATCATTATCATTATCATTATCATTATCATTATCATTATCATTATCATTATCATTATTTCCAGATATATGTGTTCCTGCTTTGTAGTCTTCTTGCCAGATCCACACCCTCAGACCACAACCTCACAACAGTCTCCTCATCCATCTCACTGTGCAAGCCTCAAAAGGCTGCTACCTCTACATCCCACCAATTCTGTAACCATGGAAAGCTGCCTCCAGCCCTGCATCTGGATAAAGCCTCAAGCCAGGACTTGTGATCTACCCATTCCCTCACCAAACTGGTTCCCTCCTCGCAACCAGCAATTTGACTTGCATTTTCACACTCCCCAAGACCTCAGGAGACCAGATGGAGCTGCTCCTCCAGCAACAGAACATTCATGGATATCCCTCTTTTGCTAGGTAGTGTTTTCATGATGATGAAATGACAAGGAAAGCAGCAACTGGGGAAATTCGGGAAAAAGAGCCATGGAGAGTGGTGAGGCAGCACCTCAGATTTAGCATTGTCTCAGAAGTTGTGGGGATGCCTGCAGTGGGATGCCTGTCTTCACAATTTTGTCTTGACATTCACTTTATAGTGAAGGGTTTGGCAATGAAGCAGCAAAGTTACATGACAGTAGGAAGGACACAGTCAGTGATGCCTTGGCTTTGCAGAATGTCTTACTGTTCTGTAGGATCTCCCCCTGAAAAAGCAATTTTTGTCCCATTTGAAGGAAGAAGGGCTGATGGAGGAAATATCTACAATGTGCTGAGGAGCTTATGATGACAGTGCAGTAACTGTAGCTAGCACTAAATATGAATAAACTGAGGCAATGATGGCAGCCTGTAAAAATTTTTCACAGTCAAGTGACTCTATCAGCACACTCCTGGGTTCTGAAATATTTTTAGAGTAGATTGTTATTTTTTTTTAATTTTCAGTTTTCTTCCATCCAAACTTTGCATGTCCCTCACCTCCCATTAAACACAATCCATCTGACCAGTAACCCTACACATGTGGTGAAAAAAAGAAAAAAGTAAAAAAGTAAAGGGGTCAGGGAAAGGTTGCTTGAATAGGCAATTAGTGGGAAATTTCATAAACAATAAGGGAATATTGTTAGAGACCAGCCTATTTTTTCTACAAAAGTCTCTATTTCATCTCCAGGATTATTCTTTTTATGCATACTTAGTTTAAGAAAAAATCCCATAATACATCTTTCAGGATATTTTTCATTCTTCATTTATGATCCTATAAATGTTTGGGTAATAATGCTGGTATTGGAAACACGTCAAATGAGCGCAATTCAAATTAGTGGGCAAACTAGACCAGAGTCTTTTATTTACAGTCTGCTTGATCAGACCACATTAAAATCAGCAAGAGTTAAGCCTACTCTGTTTACAGCCCACAGGTTGTTATCTAGTTTCAAACCTTTCTGTTCAGAATTGTTAAACCAGTGCTGTACTGCATGCAGCTCAAAATTAATTGGAAGCTTGGATTCTAATGGTTGTTTTTTGAGGCAGGAGTTGGAAATCCTGAGTTCCACACCATGCCCTAAAAATGTATTCATTTAATTTAAAACCTTTACATTAAATTACAGGTTATTTGAAAGTTAAACACTTAGTCACAGCATTCTGTATCAGATGCTGTGAATTTATTCTCATCTAGGTTTTAAATTACCTCCTTTCCATTTCAGATGCCAATTTCACTAGGCTACCTGAAACATCATTTACATAGAGTTATTACATCAGGAAAGAAAAAAATCCTCTCTTGTGTTCAGTGCCTTGTTTCTCTAATCCCCACAGACAGTGAGGAAGAAAGGCTGGCTTTATACTGTCAATTTCTTTTACTGCACCCATTGGCACTTGTCAATATTCCTTACCAGACAAAATGCACACATATTCTAAGACATATAACAGCTTCAGAAGCTTGCTGCCACTTATATGTGGATATACTATAAATGTCTACATATTAATTAATGGAAATATAGGAATGTTTTGATGTTGCAAAGCCACAAATAAATCTCTAGTAGCTGAGCTGATTAACCAGTTCCACGAAATGTTTATATTTCAATATGACTATCACATTTAATAAAAAAAGCCCCCAAACCTTCTTGTACTATTTAGTGGGGAAAAGTCACTGTATAAATAACAGTATCTTGTAAACGTACAGTTCCTTAGGGCTTTTCTGGGAGATGGAGTAATATATGCTTCCATAACTCCTGTTATTTTTAAACATGGATTCAAACTGAAACATACACAAGATCTGGGACCATTCAGCACTGGACCTGTACCTTTTCCCATAGCTCAGTGCCCTAATTTATACACATTCTGCAGTGTCTTGGTAATGGTATTCATTCTTCTGCAATTGTGCAAATATATCCCCTTTCAGTCAGACAGGACTCAGTCACACCTACTTGCAGACATTCTCTTGTCACACTGAATTAGAATGACCACTTACAAATGAGAAACAATTGAGAATCATGCCAGTATTTTCTTTTCTTACCTGACAAGTCCTCCTGAGAAGCCCTAGGTGTTAGACCTGTCTAAATGTAATTTGAGAAACTGAGCTCTGCTTAACCAGTTCTCCCCACAGTGATAACTGCTGCTTGCCCTCTACTCTGAGCCGGGCTTGCTTTATGTATCATTTCTCAAAATAAAGAAAACAGTTCTATTCTGGGATGTCATTGCAATGACTCTTCCCACCACTACCTGCTTAAGCTTTTAGTTGTGAAATCAGATCTGGAAGATGTATGTTGTGGAACATCTGAAAAATGAAATCCTTCAGAAGTCTCTGCTGGGTACTAAAGTGAACTGCATCAGGGCTCCCACCTAACTTACACACAAGATTTTACACTTTTCCAGCAAAGAAGCCAAAAACAGGGCAGGAACAGTTGAGACAAAAAGGAAAAGGATAATTTTCTCGATATATATAAGGTTCAGCTGAGATGTGGCAGGTGTGTGTATATGGACTCATGAGAGCAGAAATATTTCCACCCCCCACAACTTAAATCAAATCATAGAGATCAGTTACTAAAAGTTACATTGAAATCCTGAATGGAGTGATACACCCTTTGAGGGTACGTTGTCTTTGAATTATTTGAATTATTTTGTTAGAAAAAATGATGAAATAAAGAGAATTATAAAGCTTTTATAAAAATAAAGTAAACAAGGGTACTGTTTCACTTACTGGATGAAAACAGAAGTTTTCTCTAAGCTTTGGCTATTAAGAAGGTTTTAAACCTCAGGAGCTCTGACCATGAAACACTCACGTGTACTCTTGAACCACCATCCCATGATCCTTCTGGTGCTAGCATTCTGACCTGCTAATTCTACAGTCCAGTATGAGGCAAAAGGACAGAAAAGCAATAAAAGATGGTGTAGTTTCATTGAACACAAGACCTTTTGTAATTTAGGAGTCCCTGTTTTAAATCTGTACACCATTTAATATCAAGGTATAAGATGCAATTTGGAACAGCTATGCTGCACAATAACACCTGACATTTAGGTCATTTACACAGAGGGTGAAAAAGGAAATCTTCACCACCCTGATTTTAAATGTCTACATCTGGTTGTGGCTGTCTATGTATGACCTAATAATCCTGAACTCCCTCTACGCTAATGAGAGAAACACAGTTTCCAGGGGTGACAGTTTTCACTAAATATAGATGTCTACTTTGGGACAAGACAAATGACTTTCTAGAAATGCTTGTTTCTTTCCATTAGCTATAAATAGACCCATATTGATTAGCAAAGATGTAGACATCTGGTCTATAGATTCTGACATCCAGTCAGTTGAATCCCATACAAACACTTAAGAGACTTATGAAAAAAAAAAAGTATTATACAAGTAATTGGCAATGAATATTACCACATAAATCCTTAATCTTTTTCTCTGAAATACAAGGGAATTATACCTTCCTAGATTGTATTTTTCTGCTATAATTTTAGATGCCTGTATGATTTTGTGTATGTTTACATGTTCTTCATCTAAGACCTTTTAAACTGAGAGAAGAAAGAATCAAAACTTCAGAGTTAAAAAACCCACTAATGACTGCCACTTTTTTACTTGTAAAATAATATTATGTAATTACTCTATAATTTTCAGCAGTAAATGTATGAACTTTAAATTATAGCTTCTCTGCACAAGAGTAATGATATATTTATATAATTTCCATACACTGCATGCGTGACAAGGTTTCCCATCTACCACTCTGTTATTCTCATCATATCTCACGGGACCTGGAAATCCACCTGGCCATAGAAAATAAGGCAATCAATGTTGAAAGAGCTGAGAGAAACTATGTGTGGTGTGTTTGCTAACTTTTTGTAATTATCTTTACCAAAAAGTCAGCTAAACCAGGGTAATTAATTTACTCTTTTCTGCAAGATATATGTATGTTGTGTGGGGCTTGACTGCAATTTCTGTGTTAACAACTCTGTGTCACAGAATTTATTCCCATAAGCAGTTAGAATCCTTGATGACTGCTTCTTAAACTACTGCATTGTCTATGTCTCTTTCAGTGCTGATGCTCTGAACATTTGCCTAGATGGAGGAGATACAGGCTTCATGGGAAAGACAGACAAAATTACTAGATGGCTTGCATAGATCAACAAGGAGCTCTTGGCCAAACTTAAAAATAAAAATAAAGTATACAGGGGGTGAAAGAAGGTACAGACAGCATGAAAATGCAGAGGCACTGTCCAAGCATGAGATATGGTTAGAACGGCCACCTGAAGTTACATTTTTAATGGTTGTAAAAGATAACAGGAAAGACTTCTGTACATACCTAAGTGGCAAGGAGAAAGATGTGGAAAATGCGGGTCCATTGCTGAATGTGGCAGAGGATTTTTGACCCAGGTATTAAATACTTTCTTTATATCAAAATCTACCAGCAAGACTAACTTCAGAAAATCAGGACACAGAGGGAAATCCTGGAGCAGTTAGACTTACCTTGATGGAAGGGTACCAGGTTAGAGAATGTGTAAACAAGTTGGACATATTTAAGACCTTAGACCCTGGTAGGATGAACTGATGAGTGCAAAGAGATTTGGCAGATGTCATTGCGAAGAATGATCATGACAAATAGGAGAAGCATCTGAGGACTGGAGAAAAACAAGTGCTTACCTGTGTCTTCAAAAGGGTCAGGAAGAGTAAGCCATGGGACTGAAAGTTGAACAGAAATAATAAGCATTCTTTCATGGGATAATATAAATGTTCTTTCACAGGAGAATATAATGAATTTTGCATTTATCTTTTTTATCTCCAGTTTTCTATCTTAGCTTTAATATACCAGTCAGATTTAATCCCATCCTTTTTATTGAAGGACCATCTGTATCTTTTCCTTGGCCCTGGATCAGGTCTGGTGTTCTTGTCCATCCTTGGAATATATTATCAGCTGCAGTGACTGCTGTCTTACCAGATCATGAATTGACTCACCAAATTAATACCAAGGGATTTTATTTTTCTTTTGAGCTTTTTTTTTTTTCCAAAATTGGCTTCCATTTCCTAAAAATTATTGGCCCTCTACTGTAGACAATAAATCAAAGCAAACCTCTTGTGTTGTATCCAAGTTGCATATCTACTGTTCCAACTAACAATAGAGAGTATCACATTAGGGAAATCTATTGCCTCATCTGTGGAATCTATCCTGAAATTAAAAAATGATTGGTTGCTCTCTGAATCAAATGACGAAACCCAAACTTGCAAATTTTTGTGATACAGGAGAAATGTATTGAAGGAACTCATCTATGAAACTGATGAAATAGGTTTAAGTCATGTCTTTAGTGAATTTTTAATTTTGGAAGGGAAGCCTGATGTTTTCAGAATTCCCCTAGATCTATTTACAACAGATTATGAGTGTTGATATGCATACTATTACATTATTTAGGAAAGATAAAAGAACAAGTAAATACCTGAGATTACTTGAAACTTTAGACTGCTACTGAAAATTGTGAGCCAATGAGCTTCATGGACTAAGCTGGGACTTTAAAGCATTTTTCCACTATATTGTCTAGTTCTATTAGCACAGTCCTGAGAGCAGTATTTAGGAATCTCACCCTGTCACACTGTGGGATCCAAAAGGACAGCACAATTCAGCTCAAAGATGAACTTTGCAAAGGAAATTGTCGAATGTAGAAGGTTTAATTATCTGGAAAAATTAATGACAAATGAGATGACAGGGGTTTAGTTTTTAAGCCTTAAAGGCACTTGTGATTACAGACTGAATTTCAAAAATGGTGTTGAAATTTTCTGACTAGTTAAAGGAGGAACTACAAAGATATTTTGATGGCTGAAGAAAAGAAACTTGAAAAACTTTCAACCTGTGCTTGTAAATAAGTAACTAGGTGTGAACTTACAGAGGAGTAGTTAATGGTTCATATGTTAACTTGTCTTGCTGTAAATTATTTACGTCCAAACTGACAAGTGTTACTCTTTTGTTTACCTGTTTTCAATGAAGGACAGCTTTATGTAATTTCTCAGAATATATAAATACTTCTACAGGAAGAAATTACTGAGGCTTGCAGTGAGAGAGAGACTTTAAGTGTCTGGCATGGAAACTTCTGTTCATATCAGACCATCTCCCAGTGGTCCTTGCTTACGCTTCTGTAGTGCACATTACATTTCTCCTGAATAACTGCTGATAAAATATCTGAGATGAAACTATCATGAAAAATGTGTTAGTGAATTTGTGAGGCTAGAAACAACCTCCAGATGATACAATGTTGCTTCAAAAGGACTAATGTTCTTTAGATTTCCCATTGATTTTTCTTTAAATAACAGGAGCGAGCCCGAGGATGTTAGAAGACTTTATATCTGATTGATTTAAAAAAACCCAAAAAACTTAGAGATATATTTTCTTCATGAAATTTTTAACAATTGTTTTCCTTGTCTCAATGTATAGATCATCATTTAAACATTATTAAGAGGGTTAAATGAACCATTAAGCATCTTCTTCTTAATTAGGTTGCTGTTGGATTGGACACATGCACACATAACACTAATAGCACCTCCCTATATTTACTTTTAGGAAAATATTATCAGACAATATTATTGATGTTACTCAATAACAGAGAAAAGATGCCACAAGTGCTGGATCAAATTTCTCATGAGAATAATCATTTCCTTACCCCAAACCCAAGTCTTCTTTCCTCTTCTTCAAAGCGTTGCGCTTTAAAAAACAGAGCTGATAGAACTCATCATTGATCTGTCCAGCAGCCTCTGCAGCTATCTGTGCTTCTTAATATTCACATAGCTCATACTCTTGCTTTGGGGTAAAATTCCTGTTTAACTACTCCAGGATGTTTAACTTCATGACCGGAACCTTACAGTTATCTATTTCCATACAGGAAAAAATTGACATACTTGTGCTACTTATATATTTACATTATATGTGGGTTTTTTTCGTGAGCAATGGTATTTTACAGTGTCGAAATATACTGTACAGATCAAAGTAGATTTTGCAGTACATATGAAAGAAATACAGCAAATAAAATATATGGGGGCTTTTATTTAGTTTTTTTTGTAATAAGTACTGCTGTATTACTTCCTCTCATACATACAGTGCTGGAGCATCTTTCATACAACCATTCTTTAGTACTTATGTTTCCAGGGGGAGGTTTCTGGGCTATACTTCAGCAAAACTTTTCAGTTTTTTTGTAACTAATGCCAAATGGCAACTGCTCCTGTATGGCTTCCAGAGTGCCCTAAATGTGAAGGTCCATAATACAAAAAAATCAACAATTATGCAAGAAAGATATCCAAAGTAAGAGAAGACTTGGAAGCAGAAATAAGGAATAGGAATTGTAAGGTAATACGCATGGCAAATATTTTAAAAATTTAGCAACTAGACAGATTTTTATTCAGTTGATAGGTGATTCACGCCCTGTATGTGCTTATTCCTTGCCACTGACCCTAAAGAGAGTTTATAGTGACAGATTCAGATGTAGACACCTGCACAAAAGATTTAAATAGCTGGTCAGGTAAATCCCTTCCTCAATAATTCTGAGATCTCTGTCTTCTGAAGTTATTCTGTGCTCATCAGACAATAGAAACCCACTGTGGTCACATAACATTTGTTTTCCTCAAATAAAGTTTAGCAATGTAATGGGGTAGCAAAGTTTAAGAGAATAGTGACAGGGAGCTCATTTAGTCGTTAGTAAGATGACAGATTTTTTTTCCCAACTTTTATCCCCACTTGCTGTGTGAGCATAGGCAAGGCACCATGTGTGCCTCAGTTTATTCAAATGTAAAATGGTTATAATTAATATTCAGCATAATTAATGATTAAGTGCCTTGAGAACATGTGATGAAACAAACTCTAGAAGAGCAGAGTATTTTTGCTTCAACCTCTTTAAAATTGTATCCCCTTGCCACATATTTTCAAAAAGTCTACAAGTCCTTACTAGAGCTAAATGACTAATTCAAATGAATAATTTATCTGAAGAATTTTGCTTTGTTTTCTCTTTGCAAATTGTTCTCAAATAGACTGCAAAATTCTTGGGCTTATTAGTTATTGCCAAATTATGCACAGATCTCTTCAGTGACTAATTTTATGTCTGAAGCTCATTGAATTTTTTTTCCTGAAAATGTTAGCAATTTGCTGTTTGTACTGTGCTGGTAGTTCTTTCCTATTATTGAAAAGCATATGTAATTAATCAATGCAATCGTACCTATATGTAATGATACTTTATAAATAAATACATATATATGAAAAATTCCTGATTCATGGACTTCAAAGGTCAGAGAGCACCAGGAGACCACCTACTCAGAACATCTGTACAGTCAGTTTCCCCAGAATTGAGACTAATAATTCGTGCTTGACTCAAAGTGGCAGACCCCTTTTAAGAGGATCTGCAAAAGATTATCGAGAAAAGGAAGCATATTTTCAATAGACTTAAAATCACTATATGGGGATTGATTCTTTCTTCTCCTTCTACTATGAATCAAAGATGACTAGAAATGATTAGATTAAATTACATTCTCTGTTCATTCTTGATTGGATGACTTCAAGAGGCAGAAGACAATGCATTGCTCTTAGTACGTTTTTCCAATACTTAATTATACTGTTAGAAATGTTTCTTACTAAAATTATGAATTTGTCTCAAAGGCTTTAATTTCCCTTTGGTAGTTCTTATTAATAACTTACACATCACAATCAAGTTACCTCTTAATCTTTTTCATGAGCTAAACAGATCAAGTTTACTGTAGGCCTGTTTTGAAGCTCTAAAATAATAGTTTCTTCTGAACTCTCTTAAATTTGTTGACATGCTTTAATATTCGACTGTCAGTCTCAGCAGTGCCATTTATATAGCTAAAGTTCATGACATATTGATTAAGAACATCCATTTCCTGCCTGGAGATCAGGAGAAATATCATTGTGACTGATGTCAGACAAATGATGAATCACACACACTTAAAAAAAGTTGCAGTCAAACACACCCATAACACATGCACACAGAATTTCAATTTGGGTCAATATAAATATTTCATTTGGCTGAAAATTCCATTTTCTTTTCTAGTATGTATTTGTGTCTACTCAATCTATTTAAAATTCTTTTGTTAACACTGGCATATTTTTAAAAAGAGAAAGAAACAAATATTTAATTTGTGAAATAAGTAAGTGTAGTGATTCATTTTATGTGTTTTTGAATTAAATGCAGGAGCCAAATTTTGATCTGTTTCAGCTTCCACTTTTCAGTGACATTGAAAATTATCTAAACAACTTTTATCTCTCTCTCTGCGACTTATGTCATAAACTACACGAATTGTTATTGTTAGGGCACAATATACGGTGAGAAATTTTTCCCAATTAAGGTTTGGAATTGAAATTAATTCTACACAAATAGTTTAATTTTTATTTACAGGAAAGAAAGCAAGAAATAAGGTTACCCATGGGAACTTGAACCAAGATTTGCCTTAAAATCAGAAAGAACAATCCAACTGTGAGAGAAATATGTTAATCATGTACACATTAGGAAAACTGATTTCAGGAAAGCCCTGCTCTGTGGTCTCCTCTAGACCCCTGATATTCAACAGATACACTCGTGCTGGATTCAGTAGAGCTTGGATCAGGCTCTAAGCACAGGAATTTTCTGGCATCACGTAGCAGGTTATATGAATGGACACTTTCCTTTACTTTGTGCCTTCACCATCTGTTCTGCCTTCTAATTAAAAATGCAAAATGAACATAATTAAATATTGGCATCACAAAAATAAGCTAGAAGTTTTTTCAATGCATATGCATGTTCTTTATTAAATGCAACAAGCATCTGTTTTGTTTTCTTATGTTTCAAGACACAGATAGAGGGAAATTGCTTTTTCCTGACAGAAAGGATATTTTTCATTAGTAAATTGGAATTAAGTAGAAGAGGTAACCCTTTACAACAGTTGGTAAACAGCAGTTTCTGTAAACAGAAATTCAGGTCCTACTTATTTTCTAAGGAAGCACAAGAGGAACAGTAAAAAACAGGAAGGAAAGCCTTTACTAAACATTGTTCTGACTACTGAAGTCAAGGTCTTGGTCCAGGTTCTAACAGAGCTGTGAAATTCAGGTGTAAGTAACAACTTTTTAGTAGTGATCAAGGCTTGTGCCACTTCCTCCAAGAGCTTCTGGGCCAAGCTAGTGTCTGCCTTCCACAACAGTGTACATATACCTTGTGCTTAATCCTTGTAAAGGGTTTCTAATTAAGTGTCTTCGTACTTTACAACATCTAGGTGGGATGTAAGGAAGTATAACAATTTCTAGTTTTCTTATAAAGATGAGCAACTCAAAACCATTATGGTCTGTATGTGCCACATATTTAAAACACAGGTGGTGGAGAAGACCAAAGGCATCCTGGCTTGTATCAGTCATAATGTGGCCAGCAGGGCCAGGGAAGTGATTGTGCCCTTGTACTTGTCACTGGTGAGGCCACACCTTGAATCCTGTGTGCAGTTCTGGGCCCCTCACTACAAGAGAGAAACTGAAGTGCTAGGTCTGGCCCTGATGAGGCCAATGGAGCTGGTGAAGGTCTGGAGCACAAGTCTGATGAGGAGCAGCTAAGAAAAGTGAGGTTTTTTAGCCTGGAGAAAAAGAGGCTTAGGAGAGACCTCACTACGGTACAACTACTTGAACAGCTGTGGTAGTGAGGTGTGTGGCAATCTCTTCTCCCAGGCAACAGTGACAGGATGAGAGGAAATAGCTTTAAATTGCACCAAGGGAGGTTTAGATTAGCTGTTAGGAAAAAAGAATTGATGGAAAGGGTTGTAATGCATTGGAACAGGGTCTCTAGGGAACTGGTGAGGTCATCACCCCTGCAAGTTTTCAAAAAACATGTGGATAGGGCACTTGAGGACATGGTTTAATAGTGAACATGGTGGTGGTACTAGGCTGACCTTTGGACTTGGTAATCTTAGAGGTATTTTTCAACTTCAATGACTCTATGAGATATCTATACCAGTAAATAAAAACAGGGAGAGGGACTCACCTCTGTGATTGAGGACACATGTCACACAGTGGATGTGTCCTGGCCCGTCAGGGTCAACCTCCACCAGAGGTACACTGGTATTACATAGTACTTCGTCCTATATTTCTTCAAGATTCCAATGTCCCAACCCATGATACATATTTTTTGTGTGATTGGTTAATTCAGAGTGCCTGAAATAAAGAGGCACTGTGCTGCAGCCAACCAGAACAATGCTTTTGTAGCTTGAAACTGAGGGCACAAGTAGCACGTCTTAGTAGCCAGAGAGCATGTATCTGGCGTTCAGCACAAATTCCTCTGAAAGAATGTTGGGGTGTTTTAACTAGAAGGCAAACTTGATGTAGCCTCTCCAACCTGCTTTCCAGAGTGAGATGTCCTCCAAAGTGTTCCTGGGGTTTGTGTCAGAGAGCTGAGGGAGATGGCCCAAAAAGCCAGGAAGTAGGTGGCATGCCCCAGGGGCTCACCAGTGGGTTGCACACAGCTGAGTAGAAGTGCTCACTGAGACTAGACCCACAGGACAAGTCAGTTGCTATAGCACTTGCCCTCCAATAATACTTAGGCCTTTGATCACTTGATTAATTCAGAGTCCTGGATTAGGTTTATGGAGTTCCTATAGAGTTTCCAGGAAGATTGAGGCATCCTTGACTGGGATCTGGAAAATGTGACTGGTCAAGTCTTCCTGTGTTATTAGTAGGGTAGCTAGGGAGAGAAGTGGGGTTTTTTTTTTAAATAAACTCTGAATGTTAATTTCTGAAATCCAGGCTTTGAATTTACGGACATGAATTCTTTCCATTAGTATTATGCTGAAACTACTCCTTCACCACATATCTCATAGTAAACATTTACAAGATCATAGACTAGAATTGAAGTGTCCCTGGTCCCAGGCTGTGGAACAATCTGGTCAGAGGCTCTTTGATATAAAAATAAAAAAAGCCATCAGAGTGAACTAACTACAGCATCTTATCTTGTGAATCAAGGCTTAGGGTCACCTTTAGTTCAATGCTCAAAAAACCAAGCAGCTGGGTAACACTACTACAGCCCATGTTTGCTGCAGTGCTCAGTGTTGACAATACTCACTCAGCCTGGAATGGCATGAAAAATCCAGGAAAAGAACCTGGTGTTTATGTCCCAGTAGAACTCTTAAGTTAGAGAAGATTATCAATGTGAAACATACTCTTTGAGAGGCAGGACAGTGTACCCTGTTGTAATTCTTCTTTGGTATTGTCTTCACCTCACTGTTCCTTCACCTACACCAGGAAGGTCTTGCTGGAGCTGAACTGGATGACTTCTCAATGACTCCCAAACCAGGTCATTAGACTCTCTCAGCTGGGTTTTCTATGCCCTAACTTCAACTCTAAAAGTTGGGTGTATAGTCCAATTTTGTCATTTGGGCTCCCTCTAGAGCCAGCTGAGGAAGACAGATGCCCTACCACATTTCTCCAGTCACAGGATATGTGTTGAAGACAAACAGTGTGACTTATTCAACAAGTACAGAGGGAATCTTGCTCATTAGCTCTGTCTAATGCCTAAAATTAGGAGAGAGGAAAACTACTCATATGGGTTTTCCTAATGAAAACTGAGGAATTTTCAAGTCAGTTTGGTAATTTAAGTTTTCATCTAAAATGCAACTCAGTATCTGTGGCTACTGGTGTATTAAAGGCTGAACCATGCAATATTAGATATTTTCATGAATTTTCTGCTGCTATTAAATCAGTGGTGAATTGACTATATAAACTAGTCCCAAGTATAAATGAATGGGATTTGTAACTTCCTTGATGATCAGTTGAAAATTTAGAATGACTATTATACTACTGTTACTCTGTTGCACGTAATATCAGCTGCTAATTGTATAATTTAAGAATTCTATTAAAATGCTATTAAAAAATAAATTAAACAAGACCTATTTACAGATTGAATATTTGAATATAAATGTAAGTTATAGTAGAGGACAGGTATAAATTGCTCTTATCTCCCTGACAAGCTTTTTCTTGGAAAAGGGAAAGGAAATTTCTTCCACATCTGCTGACCAGAGCCTTTAGAATCCCTATAGAAAGACTAAGCAATATTCCTTCAGAAAGTTCATGTGGCTGATGTGTATCTGGCAGAAAGAGAGAGAGAGTAATAGAGATATGAAGTATGTTTCTAGCATGAGATGTGAGATGCAAAATTCGTATTCTAGGCACTACATATTCTAATGATGTTCAAAATCACTGCCCCCAACTCAGACACTCCAAAAATTTTTCACTATATGCCCTTCAGTGTTGTTTTTTGAACACAGTTTGTCTTGTGGAGGGTAACAGCAGCTTGGTACTCTACCTCACACAGTGTGAGGAGGAAAGAGTTTGTTTTTCCTTGAGTCCTGTTGAAGTGTTAATTTAAAGAAGTAATAATGTAAATCTTATTTCAAACATTCTTTCCCCCTGGCAGACTTCTATATTAAGACATTTGGGTAATTGACCAACGTTACTGTAGCTCAGCAGGCATTATTTTCTTTTGGTAAAAGGATACCATAGTAAATTTCAATGAGAAGGAGCAAAAAAAAAAAAAAAAAATGAACAGACTTAAATAAGACTTGAATATGAAAGGAAAATATAAACCAGATGGGAGTGATGGAGACAGGTTTTCATATCTTTCTTTTCTTTTAAGATCGGTTTAAAAGTTTCCCTTCACTGCATTGGCTTTCTGCCGCTGAGTAACATGAGGCAACATATTTGTTCAGCAGCAGCAGCAGCTGGGAGCGATTCACTGGCTGCAGAATGCTGGCCAGCCACAACAGGGATGGATTTGGTGTCCAGCACAGCTCAGTGGGAACATTCCTCCTGCCTGCTGTGGGTGCTGGAGCAGGTGCTGGAGGGGAAGGGTCTGGTCTCCCTGACATTGATGGCAAAGTCCTTGGTGAGACCAACTTCTCTTTGGGTCCTGAAGGCAAACCTGGAAACTCCACTGCCAGTCTTTTTGGGGAAGAAGGCTTTATGTTGCTCCTGTTTATCTTATGCCTCTCTGACAATTGATAGGTATAGAAGCTGCAAGCTAAGTAACTGTGGGTCTTGGTTGTAACAGTGCTGGACACTTCATCCCTCTTGCACCCACTAACTGAGAGGAATTTTCATCTCCCTTCCTGCTCCTCCTAATTAAGCCATAGCAGCCCTGGTGGCTCTGGGGCTCTTTCTTCAAGTCATTGTTTCTCACTATGGTTTTACTGACACATGAAAAAAGCTCAGGGGCAGGAGGCACATGGTGTTTTCTACTGAAGCTTGAGCTTTAAAGCTGGGACTCAGACTGCTTCACTCCACTGCTGACAATTTAGCAAATGGTCCATGTTATGCCGCTTTGATCTTGTGAAAGTTTTCAAAAATTTCATCCTTGAAGAAAGCTACAGGCCCAACAGATCCCCCAGTTCATTAGCAATCCTTTAGCGGTTCCCAACAATTAGAGCTGTCAGCCAGTCGAACTCCGTTCGGAGGCCGTGCATTCAAAATCCCTGACTAATGACTTGGTAAAAAGACTTGACAGTGTGTTGCAATTTGTTATAATTGAATCTAAGCTGCATCAGCTGTTTGAGGGGCTGAAATGTTTTCAAACATTACATTGATTTAAATTAATGCCACAAAAATATTCAGAAATCGTGTCTGTCAGATTCAGTGCTAATAATCATGTTCTCTTCAGATACGAAGAAGACATTTCATCACCATTTGAAAGCATTGTCAGGCAGGCAGTTTAAATTCCCCCTCCCTCTTCCCCCTTAGCTGAAAAATAAGTTGATAATCATTATACTCATGAAAGCAAAGTGCTTGGTAGCTGGAACGGGACAGGGTGGAAGGCAGATGCCTCCTGAACTGTGGCATCTTTGGGAAAAAAATTTGAAAAGCCCATTACAAGTAATAATTTTCACTGACTACATTTCAATATAAGAAAAAAAAATCAAAAAAATTAAAACAAATTCTGCAGCAACTGTTGGAGAAAGTTCAAAAAGAATCACATTTTCTAACTCATTCTCTGCCTTTATTTTAACTGTGAGCACATAATCTGAACAGCGGGACATTTGGCAAGCAGACTTCCAGCACAAGCTCTCTGGTTAAAACTTACATCTGTTTCCAGAATACCTTTCTCTCAAAAGCAGTGGGATGACATGAGATATCAAGGCAGCTTTACTTTCCAAATAAATTGTTTGCTCTGTTTTTTTAATCCTCTGTTAGTACTGGAAATCTTTCCATTTAAATTAAGAAGGGCTCAGACTGTAAGCACTAAACCTGAATTTTCCTACTTTGAATGCTCTAGGGTTTAAAAATGGAATTTAAAGTCATTATTCCATTTGTATGAGCACTTTTTAAAGGCCAGATACAGAAAGAACTTGTGACTTTGCCCATCCTGAAAGTCAAGACAGTTTGGAATCTGTGTTTTTTCTCTCTTGAAGTACAGAACACCTTGAGTGTACAAAATAATGAATTAAAGTTTAATTGGTACAGAAATTTTGGTAGTGACAAAAAAGGTCACTGAAGGAACACATTTCTCTGTAATATACTTGTGCAAACTGGGCTAAGCTGAGACACTACAGGTTTTAGTTATCACATTACTTTGCCTAATAGGCAAAACATCTATTGACAAATCCTACCATAGAAAGATCTTTTCTGACCTCAGAAACTGATTGTAGCTTTCTGTTAATACCACTTTTACACCTATGTGCTTCTTGCTTCTGAAAGTCACAATGTTCACCTGGCCAGCAGTAGATATCTACTCTATACATACCAAACTCTGAGGTGATCCATGGACACACCTGATGGGAGCAGCTGATAAAGTCTCAGCTTGAACTGTAGGAAGCTGAGATAACCTCAGTTTCTAATCAGGAATTAGGTGTTCTTAGAAAACTGTCTGATTACAAAATCAGGCAAGGAAAGAAGCAAACAGCACCCACTCTCAATCTCTTCACACTGATAAACTCTTCAGAAGTCCCATTTCTTCTTTTAGATGCTCACATACTTTCCCTAACAAGTGTATCATGAGTAATCCTTAATATTAGTAACTACATTTGTCTCTATATTTGCTATTAATATTATGGTCTGGCTTTTTATTCAATTGTTAAGAAAGTCTCAGGAAAGTCTTTAGTACCAATGCAAAACACCCTCTGATACATAAACATGTCTGCGTTATCCTTTTCTGTTCCTTTCAAAGTTTTGCACATTTAGACTTTGGTATTAGCTAGATGGTATGTGGGCAACTAACCCACATACTGGTTAGTCTTTTATTCTTGCTGGTTTCACAAAAGACTGTGGCTCATAAAACTCCTTATACAAAAAGGCTTTTATACAATGTCTGATTGTTAAAAAGTCAGTGGACAGCTTTGAGTTCTTAAGCTTCATCCCAGATTTTACAAAGATGTGTGTTGCTGGGATCATGGCTATCATTAAATATATCACCAAAGACTATTCCACTAACACATCCTATGTTCATTTAACATATTAGTTTTCTTTAGCTATTATGGACCTGATTCTATTAGGCAGGTATAATTTCAGGAATGTTGATGTATGGAGTGCTTCAGGGTGTATTTATTTCAATAACCTGATCTATTGAACCCAGTCATCTAGGCTCCTCCTATAGTCACAGGAGCATGAGAAGCATCTCCAGACAGTGATTTACCTCAGTACCTGTGTTATACAACCATCTCCAGATGCTGCTCCTGCCATGAGCATGTTGTTCATCCAGATGCCTCACAAGGTCAGAGTACAAGTATTTGCAGCTTTTCAGATACTAATAGAGAGAAAATTCCACAGGTAAAATCTGTGAAACTTTGCCTGCCTCAAGTTGATCTTCTGTATTTTCATTCCATAAGCTTCTGAAGAGCTGATTCATGACAATGTCTAAATTCCTTTTCATGGTGTCCTAGCCCTTGGCAAGGGCTTTTGAACTAGTTAACTTTTAAGGTGCTTTAAATGACCAAATCATTCTATAGCTATCTTCAGCCCGTGCAAAGCCCCAGTACTGAGCCACCCCCAAAAAGTTAATACTGCAATAAAAAGGTGTTTCCTGAACAAATAGAACCTCCAAAAGATTCTTCAACCCCTGTTTGAGCATTTTAGTTATAATTATATTCTGGTATACTCTGAGTGATTAACAACTTCTGCTGAAGTTAGAGGGAAAAGCTTCATACATGCTTTCTGGTAAAAGTTAGAATTTAGATGCAACAATGTGAATTGGCAGCTTGATATTATGTACTATTTGGAAAATGTATAGAGATTTTTGATGCATACATTTGATAAATATGTATATGAGATTTCTTCTTTTATGCAGTTATATCTTACCTTCTGTATGTAATGCTAGTTTCTTGCTGCAGTCTCCATATCATCCTTGAATCCCTGCTGTGAACTGCTACCTTGTAATTATTTCTAATGTGCTTTCATATTTCGTATTTTTCTTTATTCTGTGAGAAGCTTGTCTTCTCAAAATGTAGTTTTGTTTCTTCTTTCATCACAATCAAAACATGTAAACTAAGGCAAAAGCTGTTTTAGGAAAGTGGGAAGGAGGCAATGTTAATTATCTGAAGGTGTTATATCTACAAAAAGAGCCAAGTTACAAAAGGGCTATCCATTTTACCTAAATAGCCAAGTCAAACAAGACACAATTGGGGTTAATTTAGCTTTCCAGGCTTTCATAAACCCATACTTGGGAGGTTGAAGGAGGGAAGTCAATTAGCCCCAATTGTGTCTTGTTTAACTTGGCTGGGTGAATCACTAGCCCCTTTGTAAGTTGGCTCTCTTTGTAGCTATCACACCTTTTGTATGACCGTACAGTTTTCTAACTTGTTTTTTTTATTAATGCCAATTTTTTTTATCAGATATTGCAGGTTCTTGGGGGCAGTGGTCTGATAGCAGCATAATTAAATAGCAAGAATGCATTCACCCATTTCAATGCTCACAGAAAGCAAATAAGTATGGATAGAACTTTGTATGAAATCACATACTCAGCAGGCTTTGTATTCATAGATTCCTGAAACAAAGCCAAATGCATAATCCACAGGGCTGTACAAAGCAGTCAGTGAAAACTGGCTGGAACGTCCATGTGTTAAATTAGACACCAAAAGAAACGTCAACACTCCCACGAATGGGACAAGAACAAGACAAACAACTACTTAACTGTAAAATAAGTCATTTACTTGGAAAAACAGGTTGTGCTGCTTTTAGAGCTCTTGATGGAACATCTTCTTGAATGCTACTACTGAAAGTTGTTAGATTTTCTTTTTCTTTTTTTTTTTTTTTCTTTTTGTATCCTACAGACTGCTGAATTTGGTTGTAGCAACTGTTTCCACATAAAGCAATAAACTTTACCTGCTGATTGGGAGCTGAGTTATGGCCTTTGTAAGTAAGATGCAAACACTGAGTGGAGAAAAAACTTCTATTATGATGTCATCAAGCAATAATCCTTCCCTTCTGAAACAGAGTGGAAACATGGCCTAGACACACAGACAGCATGTCTGCAATGATTCTCTGTCAATTTTTGTCATTGCAGAACATATGTATTCCAGGAATTGCCACTGCACTGGCATTCATCCATCATCTACCACCCACATGAAGGCTTCCAGTTCCCTGTACTTGTCATATACATGCAAGCTACTAAGATCACTTTAACACAGTATTTGTGTCCCAGCAGGGTGCTGCACATATTTCATCACTGAAATCAGTGAATAGACAAACAATGTTTGAATAAGTAACAGAAGTGTAGGATCTGGATCTTGAGTAAGTGTTTAGAAGTTGTGTTATAGTATATCTGATATCAGGTGCCTTTTCATTAATTTCATTCAGATGATACCTAGATATGAGAGTTTAGCAATAGCCTTTCCTGAATATTTTTGTTCTAGAATTGTCATTCTTCCTTGCAGTATTGCTGTGTAATGATGCATTTCTTTCTCTGTGCATGTTACTAGAAATGTTTTTCAGGTGAGTTTAGAAATTACCAAAATATTTGAATTGTTCACTCTCCACTAGTGTGCATGTTAATTATCTTTAATCAGAAAGATTTTTGGCTCTTTAAAGAGAATTAGGATGAATTCAGCTACTGCCTGAAATTAATATGACTTAGGTGAATACAGCTTTCTTCAATTTCTGGATAGCAGGAATAACTCATTATGAGCTCTGGCTTGTAGTTAGCATGTAATATGATTTACTCATCTGATGGAAACAAGTAATTAATTAATTAAAGTATAAAGAAGCCAGATAAATTCAAAAGGTTTTCCTTCTGATATTATCTGTTTGAAAACATTTGCTTCTAGAGAAGAGATATTTATTAGGTGTGTAGATAGATACATTCACACACTTATGTTCCATGTGAGCTCATAGCTTTGTAATGTCCAGTGTAGAACTTGATGCTGTGCTTTGCCTGTGTTACATCCACTCAGAGCTGACAGATTTGATTTCCCTCACTTTCAAATTACTGTCCCATGTTTCTGTGGTCTCACCTTCCTAAAATGGATTTGCACACAAAGATTTTTCAATAACATTGAATATTTTTTTGATATATATTATCAAGCATTTTGTTTTTGCATTTTTTATAGTGTGATACAAGAGACTAACATAAAGAAAAAGTCTCTTATTGGATATCATAGGACAAAGTAGCTGTCACACGATGCGCTCATTTAAATTAAGATTTTTTTTGTCTTAAACTTGTGTTATTGTGATATTTGACCAGACTTTTTGGGGTCATTTATCATCATCCATTTTTATTATTTCAGTAGATTCCATCACCTCTTTGATCTCATTCGGTACTTTGCGCTGATCCGGAGGCCGGTAGCATAAGACCGCTAGTGTATTTTTACAACTTAGTGAGACTCAGCATACCTAAAATAAGTGCCAAAATGGCATTTGATCTTGTCACTACCACCCTCAGCAAAGCAGCCACAATAGAGTCAGTGAGGCTCTTTCTCGTTATTACACTCCAGAGGATCTCTGCCTGCCAATAAGGAAAAAGGTGATTGTGAGTTCACATGCCTACAATGACTGTAGTTTTGACTGTTTAGCAAGCTCCAAAAACCTTAGATACTTTGAAGTCCCTTTCTTTCATTACAGCCAAGGTCACATAAGTGCTGTGGAACATAAATTCCCTGACCAAATATGATATGGTTTTCCTTTGGAATATAGTTTCATGTTACAGCACGTGAACTGAGGTGTACAGTGCTCAATGGTGTATCCTGCTTGTCATTACAAAAAAAAAAAAAAAAAAAAAAAAAAAAAAAGGAAAGGGAAAGTACAAATCAATATAAGCTTATGTTGAATGAGAATAAAAAAAATTATCTTTGTCATAGAAAATAAAGATGGTAGAAATCACTCTGAAAATCAGAGTGGTTTGGGTTGGAAGGGAACTTAATGGCCATGAAAATCCAGCCATGCTCTACAACCCTGTCATGACCAGGGATTCCACCCACTTGAATGTAAAATTCTCTCTTAGTTTTCTGAATTTTTTCCCAAAATCATGTTCCATTATGGAAAAGATAAAATTCATGACAAAGGCAATGATTTCCCATTGTTTCTAGAGCTTTTGTAACCTTCATTGTATGTCTCCTGATACTCTGAAATCCTGTTCAAGCTTTCTGCACTCTTTCTTAGCCTGATGACAACTTGGGAAGTCTCTTAGTACTTTGTATTAGGTGGAGCATATTACAGAAGGGCATTTTATTAAATGAACAACTGCTTTTGAAGGATTTCCATCACATGGGGAATCTTTAAGGGCTCTTCAAAATGAATAAAAAAACAACTAGATCTTTTAAAAAATTAAATTGTTCTAGGAAAATCAAGGGTACTCAAACAGTGTGGATGGGGTTGGCAAATGGGCTTAGGCTCGTGTGGACAGGAAATATCTTGGAAAAAAAACCCCAGAGCACAAGTGTGCCCATACCACGTGAGTGTGCACTAAGACCAGAAGAACTAAAAGGCTAACATGGGGAGGAAAAACACACATGCTTTGCCTGTGAAATTAGCCCAAGGAAGTACCTTTCTGAAGTGCTACACACTAATAGCTGCAGCGTGGATAAAAAAGAGAAGGAATTGGATGTGTACGTGCAGTTACAGGGCTATGAACTCACTAGGATGAGGGAGATGTAATGGAAGAACTCACGCAGCTGGGTGCTGCAGTGGATCTATACAAGAAAAACAGACATACTGGAGTGAATCCAGTGTAGGATCCTGGAGAGACAAAGGGATTGGAGTATCAGTCACATAAGAAATCTGAAAGACATCTGAATGTCTTCAGTCTGGATAAATGAAGGCTCAAGGGGATTTTAACCATGTGTGTAAATGCTGGGAAGGGAAGGGAAGGTTCTGGGAAGGGAAGGGAAGGTTCTGGGAAGGGAAGGGAAGGGAAGGGAAGGGAAGGGAAGGGAAGGGAAGGGAAGGGAAGGGAAGGGAAG